>CAXITT010000554.1:454898-512986 GCA_964033795.1 Lymnaea stagnalis
TCAATGTCTTCTTTTAGGTACCCTAACAATACTCTTAAATAAGCTTACTGTGACACTAGCTCAATGTCTTCTTTTAGGTACCCTAACAATACTCTTAAATAAGCTTACTGTGACACTAGCTCAATGTCTGCTTTTAGGTACCCTAACAATACTCTTAAATAAGCTTACTGTGACATTGGTTCAATGTCTGCTTTTAGGTACCCTAACAATGGTGTTAAATAAGCTTACTGTGACATTGGTTCAATGTCTTCTTTTAGGTACCCTAACAATACTCTTAAATAAGCTTACTGTGACACTAGCTCAATGTCTGCTTTTAGTTACCCTAACAATACTCTTAAATAAGCTTACTGTGACATTGGTTCAATGTTTGCTTTTAGGTACCCTAACAATACTCTTAAATAAGCTTACTGTGACATTGGTTCAATGTCTTCTTTTAGGTTACCTAACAATACTCTTAAATAAGCTTACTGTGACATTGGTTCAATGTCTTCTTTTAGGTACCCTAACAATACTCTTAAATAAGCTTACTGTGACACTAGCTCAATGTCTTCTTTTAGGTACCCTAACAATACTCTTAAATAAGCTTACTGTGACACTAGCTCAATGTCTGCTTTTAGGTACCCTAACAATACTCTTAAATAAGCTTACTGTGACACTAGCTCAATGTCTGCTTTTAGGTACCCTAACAATACTCTTAAATAAGCTTACTGTGACACTAGCTCAATGTCTGCTTTTAGGTACCCTAACAATACTCTTAAATAAGCTTACTGTGACACTAGCTCAATGTCTGCTTTTAGGTACCCTAACAATACTCTTAAATAAGCTTACTGTGACACTAGCTCAATGTCTGCTTTTAGGTACCCTAACAATACTCTTAAATAAGCTTACTGTGACACTAGCTCAATGTCTGCTTTTAGGTACCCTAACAATACTCTTAAATAAGCTTACTGTGACACTAGCTCAATGTCTGCTTTTAGGTACCCTAACAATACTCTTAAATAAGCTTACTGTGACACTAGCTCAATGTCTGCTTTTAGGTACCCTAACAATACTCTTAAATAAGCTTACTGTGACACTAGCTCAATGTCTGCTTTTAGGTACCCTAACAATACTCTTAAATAAGCTTACTGTGACACTAGCTCAATGTCTGCTTTTAGGTACCCTAACAATACTCTTAAATAAGCTTACTGTGACACTAGCTCAATGTCTGCTTTTAGGTACCCTAACAATACTCTTAAATAAGCTTACTGTGACATTGGTTCAATGTCTGCTTTTAGGTACCCTAACAATGGTGTTAAATAAGCTTACTGTGACATTGGTTCAATGTCTTCTTTTAGGTACCCTAACAATACTCTTAAATAAGCTTACTGTGACACTATCTCAATGTCTGCTTTTAGGTACCCTAACAATAGTCTTAAATAAGCTTACTGTGACATTGGTTCAATGTCTGCTTTTAGGTACCCTAACAATACTCTTAAATAAGCTTACTGTGACATTGATTCAATGTCTTCTTTGAGGTACCCTAACAATACTCTTAAATAAGCTTACTGTGACATTGTTTCAATGTCTGCTTTTAGGTACCCTAACAATACTCTTAAATAAGCTTACTGTGACATTGGTTCAATGTCTTCTTTTAGGTACTCTAACAATACTCTTAAATAAGCTTACTGTGACATTGGTTCAATGTCTGCTTTTAGGTACCCTAACAATACTCTTAAATAAGCTTACTGTGACACTAGCTCAATGTCTTCTTTTAGGTACCCTAACAATACTCTTGAATAAGCTTACTGTGACATTGGTTCAATGTCTGCTTTTAGGTACCCTAACAATACTCTTAAATAAGCTTACTGTGACACTAGCTCAATGTCTGCTTTTAGGTACCCTAACAATACTCTTAAATAAGCTTACTGTGACACTAGCTCAATGTCTTCTTTTAGGTACTCTAACTATACTCTTAAATAAGCTTAATGTGACACTAGCTAAATGTTTTCTTTTAGGTACCATTACAATACTCTTAAATAAGCTTACTGTGACACTAGCTCAATGTCTGCTTTTAGGTACCCTAACAATACTCTTAATTAAGCTTACTGTGACACTAGCTCAATGTCTGCTTTTAGGTACCCTAACAATACTCTTAAATAAGGTTACTGTGACATTGGTTCAATGTCTGCTTTTAGGAACCCTAACAATACCATTAAACTGAATGTGACATCATTGAAAATGACACAACTGAACATGACACATCTGAACATGACACAACTGAACATGACACCACTGAGCACGACACAACTGAACGTGACATCACTGAACATGACACAACTGAACATGACACAACTGAACATGACATAACTGAACATGACACAACTGAACACGACACAACTGAACATTACACATACTGAACACGACACAACTGAACATGACACAACTGAAATCGACACAACTTAACATGACACAACTGAACATGACACAACTTAACGTGACATCACTGAACATGACACAACTGAACATGACACAACTGAAAACGACACAACTGAAAGTGACATAACTGAACATGACACAACTGAACATGACACAAATGATCACGACACAACTGAACGTGACATCACTGAACATGTCACAACTGAAAATGAAAAATCTGAACATGACAAAACTGAAAATGACACAACTGAACATTACACAATTGAACATGACGCAAATGAACATGGCACAACTGAAATTACACAACTGAACACGACACAACTGAACATGACACAACTGAACATGACACAACTGAACATGACACATCTGAACATGACACAACTGAACATGACACAACTGAACACGACACAACTGAACATGACATAACTGAACACGACATAACTGAACATTACACAAGGGAACTCGACACAACTGAACATGACACAATTGAACATAACACCACTGAACAAAATACAACTGTACACGACACAACTGAATGAGACACAACTGAACTCCACACAACTGAACATGACAAAACTGATGACACATTTGAACAAGACACAAGTGAACACGACACAAATGAAAATGACACACCTGAACACGACACAACTGAACATGACACAACTGAACATGACACAACTGAACATGACACAACTGAACATGACTCAACTGAACACGACACAACTGAATTTGACACAACTGAACTCGACACAACTGAACATGAAACAACTGAATATGATACAACTGAAAGAGACACAACTGAACGTAACACAACTGAACACGACACAATTGAACATGACACAACTGAGCACGACACAACTGAACATGACACAACAGAGCATAACAGAATTGAACATGACACAAGGGAAAAGACACAACTGGACATGACACAACTGAACATGACACAACTGAACTTGACACAACTGAACATGACACAACTGGACATGACACAACTGAACATGACACAACTGAACATGACACAACTGAACATGACACAAAGGAAAACGACACAACTGAACGTGACAAAACTGAACATGACACAATTGAACATGACACAACTGAACATGACACAACTGAACATGACACAACTGAACGTGACACAACTGAACATGACAGAACTGAACACGACACAATTGAACGTGACACAACTGAACATGAAACAACTGAACATGACACAAGGGAAAACGACACAACTGAACATGATAGAACTGAACACGACACAACTTAACATGACACAACTGAACATGACACAACTGAACATGACACAACTGAACATGACACAACTGAACAAGACACAACTGAACATGAGACAACTCAACATGACATTTAGAGCTCAGACTGTTCAATCAAACAATGCCTATGCAGATAACCACCCATTTAAAAATTGAGGACATCTATGACGTCATTCAAAGTCGATTTGCATTTCTTCAACCTTACTCTTCAATCCACCTTTCTTTTACTCATAGACGTGACCTCTTTCCTAAAAATTGTTTTTAAATTACATTCACGCCCTTTTCTAATGCTTGATGAACACAGGACTTGGGTAATTGTGCTACTCTTCTAATTTAAGATCAACATGAACAAAACCAAACAGTTTGATGTCCATGTCACACCCTGTGGTCCAATCAATTATATTTTTCAAAATCAATATTTAATCGAACTTAGTTGTCAAGTCAGAAAATGTTTGTTGGATCGATTGAAGTAATCGATAATTTTGACAGACCGAGTCCGATGAAGATTGCATTGTGTAATCGGACTTGGGCGACAATAACCAGTTATGATAGGTATCCCTGGCAGTATATCGATACTATGAAAGCTGACATGACATGTGGGGCTGTCATGCGGTGGTTCCACACTAAATGATATGGTTTGAAGAGCATGAGGTGATGAGTTAGGGGCTTTAATGGCGTCATCATATGATTTCATGGTCACGTGACCTAGTTTAATCACAATACAATTACTCCCAATCAAAGGTAAATTTAGACAGTAATAGTCAATTGGGTCAACTTTTGAAAAAGTAAAATAATTGGACATTAGTAAAATAATTTGACATTAGTAAAATAATTGGACATTAGTAAAATAATTGGACATTAGTAAAATAATTGGACATTAGTAAAATAATTGGACATTAGTAAAATAATTGGACATTAGTAAAATAAATGTACATTAGTAGAATAATTGTACATTAGTAAACTAATAAAACTGTAGTAAATTAAGTCAACAAAAACTAAGTGAACATTATTAAAAGAAAAGAAACCTTAGCGAATTATGTCAACATTTGTAAAATAAGTTTACAGGCGTAAAAGAAGTGAGCGTAAGTTACTGAAACAAACATTAGTAATTTATGTAATCTTCGGTGGCGTAGCAGGTGGGGGTGTAGACGCAAATAGCACCTTCCCCCCCCCCCCCGGGGACATGTTTTTTTTCCAAAACTGGGGCCTTTTCAAGCATTTATTTTTTTTTTTTATATTTTAGTGGGGGTGTAGACGCAAATAGCACCTTCCCCCCCCCCCCGAGAACATGTTTTTTTTCCAAAACTGGAGCCTTTTCAAGAATATATTTTTTTTTTAAATTTTGTAATCAACCAGAAAAGAAATAATATTTTAAACTTAATAATTTTTATATTTAAGAATTTTTTTTTATCTGTCTTTAGACAAATAAACATTAAATAAAATGTTTGTCTTTAGCAGGAAGTGTATGTGATAAGTTTAAGTTTGAAACGATGGCGGGAAGTGGGTCAATTAGCCTTCCGAAAATTTAGCTGCAAAGTCACACACGCAACAACAACGAAGTTAATGTACAGGATCGAATTAAAACCCGTACGGTGAAATCAATTCTATTTGTTGAACATATTATTTGATTGTTTGGGGTTTTTCTTGATAGCATGTTCGCATCTTCTAGCGTCCCAAAAGACTGGTCACGTCGCTGGCAAGGATAAACACAGTTTGAAACATAAGTGACGTAGCTATACCATAGTGACTTTACAGTGCGATAGTTATGAGGTCTAGCAGATCCCCCGGTGGAGCTGCGGACCGTGTTATCCTGGATATTGCCCTCGTAAATATATTTGTGGCAAACTTAGAAGCCAACTGCTAATATGGCGAACATTTTGTTCGTTCTTGTTGAAGCTCTATTTTCACAATATTTCCAAGTTAACAAAGAAATCTCAACATATCTAGTAATAGAATCAATTCAAAGTATTCAAATTATTATTGTAAAGGGATGATTGGTAAAAAAAAATATTTTTTTTTAACATTAAATCCCATCCTCCGACCAGGTTCTCTGCTCTCATTAATTAGTCGGTCCCCTGTTGTTAAAACCAAAAAGTCGTGTCTCGCACGTGTCAGTTGCTTTAAATTGTTGATTCTCAACTCGGGTTGTCTTTTGCCCCCCGCCCCCGGGATAACTTGATATTTCTTGGACACCACAAATAAAAGATGACTGGATTTTTTTTTTAAATAAAAGTTCTTTTTTTTTTAAATTAATATTAATAGGCAGCGGAAGGGGGGCACGAAGGTAAATATCTCGTTTAAATGGGACGCGAGCAAAAAAAAAAACAGGTTGAGAAGCGCTGGACTACGTCGTCGAGAGCCCTTACCCGAGGCTACTGTAGAGTTGTGTCTCAATCAGTTGGTGTGACGTCAGCGTGAGGTGATCTGTGAATGTTGTCACCAGAGTAAACCAAGGAATGGAACAGACGGATTTCAAGACATTAGAGGCAAGCAGTGTGCTCTGGTCGTGAGGACAAGGGTCAGTTATAGAAATAGTGGCACGATATTTGGGCACCTGCGTTGATTTACGAGCAGGACATTTGGGCACATGCCTTGATTTACGAGCAGGAATTTGGGCACATGCCTTGATTTACGAGCAGGACATTTGGGCACATGCCTTGATTTACGAGCAGGACATTTGGGCACATGCCTTGATTTACGAGCAGGACATTTGGGCACATGCCTTGATTTACGAGCAGGACATTTGGGCACATGCCTTGATTTACGAGCAGGACATTTGGGCACATGCCTTGATTTACGAGCAGGACATTTGGGCACATGCCTTGATTTACGAGCAGGACATTAGGGCACATGCCTTGATTTACGAGCCGGACATTTGGGCATATGCCTTGATTAAGGGACAAAATATTTTGACACATGAATTAATTTAAGGACAAAATATTTGGGGACATGCCCTGATTTTGTGACAGGACATTTGGGCACATTCCTTGGTTTAGTAATAGGACATTAGGGCACATGCTTTAATTTAGGAGCAGGACATTTGGGCACATGCCTTGATTTTGCGACATGATATTTGGACACATGCCTTGATTTAGGGACAGGATATTTTAGCACTTGCCTTGATTTAGGAGCATGACATTTGGGCAATGGGACAAATGAATTAAGTTTCAAGCAAAGATCACACTAAAAATTAAAACTGGTTGACAACACTTCATCCTTATACTCTCACTGTCATCACTGCGATAACTGTCATCTATGCCATGACTGTCATGACTGTCATGACTGTCATCACTGTCATCCCTGTCATCACTGTCATCATTATCATCATTGTCATCACTGTCATCACTGCCGTCAATGTCATCACTTTCATCACTGTCATCATTGTCATCACTGTCATCCCTGTCATCACTGTCATCCCTGTCATCACTGTCATCACTGTCATCACTGTAGTCATTGTCATCACTGTCATCATTGTCATCACTGTCATCACTGCCATCAATGCGTCGCTGCATCACTGTCATCACTGTCATCACTGTCATCACTGTCATCACTGTCATCACTGTCAGCACTGTCATCACTGTCATCATTGTCATCACTGTCATCACTGCCATCAATGCGACGCTGCATCATTGCCATCACTGTCATCACTGTCATCACTGTCATCACTGTCATCACTGTCATCACTGTCATCACTGTCATCAGTGTCATCACTGCCATCAATGGTTTATTTCTTTAGTTGTAAATGGACACCCGTTAGCAGCGCTGAAAACACGCATTAATATTTAAGCCAAGACTTAAGTATCTACAGTCTTGACCAGTCAGTTGGGTCAGGAAATAGAAAGGACGACTGTGAACACTAAATGCATCAACTTATAGAGGTTAAAACTTGCGTTTCCGTTTGCGGACAAGTGGTGAAATATATTGAAGATACCAGACTCCAGCGAGAGCCACATCTTAACACGAGATTGGGTGCGTATATAAGTAAATGTAGAGAATCAAATATCGCAATACGTTACAACACATAGTGCAGTAGACTCCCCCTCGTGCGCAAATGCTCCTCCGTTGGTCGAAAATGCCGCCCCTCAATATAGAGAAGAAAAAAAGTTTCGCCTTTTGCCGGCCCGCCACCTTTGCCCCAGTGGCATGGAGATCATAACTGATTTCTTCGGTCAGCCTTTCGTGTTATGGTTTTAAAGAACAGAGCTAGAGCTCTTCCCTTTAAAAAAGAACATAATAATAAAAATGTGATTTATACGAAATAGTGTATCAATATTGTTCTTGTCAATGTTTGTCCAAAAAACATCCTGTCACAATACTCTCAACGCCAAACGTTGTTTTTTCTTCTTCAAATCTCTAATGGTTGCTCTAGCGAGGACTGTGTTTCTGTTCTTGGTTTAATGAAGTTAAACTAACACAACGCAATTAGTCAGCAAGACTAGAATCAGAGGAGTGAGCACGCGGTGACGTCAATGGCTAAAAATAGAATCGGAAAGTCTGAAATAAATGCGCCTTAGTCACTCAAGTTAATTGCTAGAAAGTTTAAGCAGTCGTTCAAATAAGATCGTGGCAAAGTGTAGTGTTTTAGAATCGAGTATCGCGCAGATATTTAACTGGAATCGCAAAAGAGCCATAAATGGTATCGAACCAGCAGCTACGTGGTATTGCCTCCGAAGATATTATGATAATACTTTAGAAATCAATACGGTATCGTATTTTATTATAAATATCAGAACCTGTATTATTTTGGAAGCAACCGTTTTTTAAATTTTTACATGGCTTAATTTTGAGCTAAACTGTCAAGAGTTGACCTTTAAGAACAACAGTTTTTAAGGGTAATTCGCCATCTATGACGTCATGTGGCTGTCCCTAGATGCAAGATACACAAGAAAGGCGTAATATTCAGATTTCGAACTTATGTTAATACGTGATGACCTATTTCTTACTCCGCGCCTTTAACAGTAATGCGCGCATTAATTTAACTCCTTAAATTCAGCAAATCCAGCGGTACTCACATCATGACCATATATTGCGTATTAAGGGCTATCAAGGTCATATCAATTTAATTGGGCTGTGTTCAACATCTCCGATTAAGAGCCCCTCCCCCCCCCCACACACACACCTAGGTCGATGTTGATTAGTAAAGGCGACAAAGTCCGGCTACTCTGATTGGCCGTGGAATTGATGTTAATCTCGCCACGCCACCTATACGAGAATCTACGAGAACTCTTGAAGCTACATTATTTAAACATCTATCTTTGGCTTTCGTTGTCAGGCCAGTTGTTTAAACAATGGTTCTCTAATTATATGGTTAGTTCCACGTGGTGGCTGTGCGATCAATCAACACGTCTCGAAATTTGGGGGGTCTTACATTACGTGTTATCAGGTTTAGATATTAAAACAACGGTTCTCCAATTATGGGGTCTCTCTCTACCAGCTGTTGCAAAGCTATTTTATTATTTTATTTTTTGTTACTTTCAATTCGTTCAAGTGGCCTGTGCCTTATTTTTGTAAAGTGGACATTTTAACAAGATGTTTCTTTGAGTATGCGTCCTGTCGTAATAATAAATTCTGTAAAGAATCATGTAATTATAAAACTAATGTCGGCTAATCATGAATTGAAGGAATCGTACAATGTCCAGTTTAAGATAACTCTTCCATGTTTAGGGCGTCATATAGTAATCAAGATTTACCTTTCCTTGTGATCCTTAACTCCTTTATTATTATTTGATTGCACGCTCGCCGCCATTGTTCCCCATTCAGGAACATCCAGCTAGTTGCATCCCAAGTAGTTTATAGCACCTGGCTACTTGCATGCCGTCTATGTAGCATCAAGCTACTTGCATGCCCACTATGTAGCACCCGGCTACTTGCATGCCATCTATGTAGCATCAAGCTACTTGCATGCCCACTATGTAGCACCCGGCTTCTTGCATGCCGTCTATGTAGCATCAAGCTACTTGCATGCCCACTATGTAGCACCCGGCAACTTGCATGCCATCTATGTAGCATCAAGCTACTTGCATGCCCACTATGTAGCACCCGGCTACTTGCATGCCCACTATGTAGCATCGGCAACTTACATGCCCACTATGTAGTCCGGCTACTTGCATGCCCACTATGTAGTCCGGCTACTTACATGCCCACTATGTAGTCCGGCTACTTGCATGTAGTCCGGCTACTTGCATGCCCACTCTGTAGCGCCCGGCTACTTGCATGCCCACTATGTAGTCCGGCTACTTGCATGCCCACTATGTAGTCCGGCTACTTACATGCCCACTATGTAGTCCGGCTACTTACATGCCCACTATGTAATCCGGCTACTTGCATGCCCACTATGTAGTCCGGCTACCTGCATGCCCACTATGTAGTCCGACTACTTGCATGCCCACTATGTAGTCCAGCTACTTTCATGCAGAAGTGTAAAGGAAGGGTGACGTTATTGGTCTCGGGTCCTCTAAATCTTTTGCTTGGTTTAAATGTAACAGTACGAGGTTCAGTGCAGCGCAACCCAAAATTGTGTGACCCGTTGCAGTAGCATACGGATCACGCTCCTTCCCTCACACTTAACCCTTGTCAGTCACGAGATTCTGTATTTAACCCTTTGTTCCTATTTATCCCAAAGAGTGCCATTTTTTTATGGCTATGTAATTGCTGGTCTATCCTTTGTGATAGGAAATTGTGTGCAATCAAAGAAACGGTCCCAAGGGACACTGCGCATGTCATTTACCGGTGTTTCTCATTGACCGCTCGAGCGAACGGGAAACCAGGAGATTTCGGGCTGATTCAGTGATTCGGATCCGTGAATCTTCACCGTGGCACCAGCGGTCGACATGACGCATATGAAAAGAAAAAAGGGATTGTTGAATCGAATCACGTGTTGAAAGTAAAACTGCTCCAATGAGTCGCCTAAAGAGGAAATGGAATTTTATAAGTATGATTGAAGGACTCAATTTAAGGAAGCCAGAACGATTTACTGGAAATTTTATTTTTATTGGTGTAAGAATCTTCCATAGTTTTGAGGCATCGAAAGATCATCTGTTAATTGAATTTCCAGACCGAGAAATAAATTCAAATACGAACAGTGATGTCGTGCTGGGCAGGTGTTCGGGGGGGTGGGGTGGGGGAGGGGTTGTGGGTGCTCTTTAGCATTGGTAGTGAGCAGTTGTTGGGGGTGGGGGTGCTATTTGGCATTGGTATTGTGCAGTTGTTGGGGGGGGGTGCTATTTGGCATTGGTGTTGTGCGGTTGTTGGGGGGGTGCTATTTGGCATTGGTATTGTGCAGTTGTTGGGGGGTGCTATTTGGCATTGGTATTGTGCAGTTGTTGTTTTTTTGGGGGGGGTGCTAGTTGGCATTGGTATTGTGCAGTTGTTGGGGGGGGGTTGCTATTTGGCATTGGTATTGTGCAGTTGTTGGGGGGTGCTATTTGGCATTGGTATTGTGCAGTTGCCACGTTGAAGAAATCGTTTTTCATTTTAATATTATTATTATGGCTGCCATGACCATTCCCTGTGGAAGGAAGTTAAGAATATTTTGTAAATTCAAATTTAGACAAAACACCATCAGTTCAAATCACAAATCATGACACTCTAACTCTAGACTCTATACTCTAGACTCTAATTCTAGACTCTAGACTCTAGGCTATAACTCTAGACTCTAACTCCAATCACGATCACCAAACCACATTAGTGCTATTAAAAAACTATTTACAATAATTACATTTTTGTATAGCTCGCGGCATTTCTTCATCTTTTTCATCACAATAATCATTAATTAAAGAGAAAAAGCCTCATGCCTGTGTATAAATTGAATTTCAGATATAAATTAAGAATTTTAAAAGTATCTTACATGAGTTTATATTATAGTAAGGTCCAGCGCACCACAATTATCAGTGGTTCTCACAATGGTAGGACTGAAGAAATTGTTTAAAAAATCACATAGACAGGAAAAGGGGAAAATAGTGGATATAAGGAAAATAGTGGATATAGTGGATAACATTTATTTAAAAATGAGTAAATCGAGAATTTCCCATTTCTCCCAAGGGGCAAGGAATGGGGGGGAGGGGGGCCCACATGTTTATGACGATAACAATATGTTTATGTTGAAAATGTTTTGTAAAAATTTAGTGAAAAGTATTTAATATGTGAAAGAAAGAGTGAGAGTCGGAACATAGTTCAGTTGATAGCAATTTTACAGACGTGATAATTTTATTTTGTTAAAAAAGATGTGTAATTTGTTATTCCTTTTTCGAAAATACAGTTTTTGGCGTCAAAAAACTAGAGGGTTGAGATTGTCTTAAAAAAAACACATAAATCTTTATGACTCCACTTTTTGCAGTGCACAATTCGTGGAGAGATGAAGGCAATTGTTTATCAGGTTATAATAATATTAATTTCTATAAAATGCAAGGCTTTAAACTCACATTTCAAAGACAGTCAGTCCTATAGATTATACATTGGCAAGATATTGCAAAGACTGTACTACATGTTCTACATGGGCAAGATATTGCAAAGACTGTCCTACACCCTATGCATGTGCTAGATATTGCAAAGACTGTCCTAAACCCTATGCATGGGCTAGATATTGCATAGGAAATGTCACTAAAAGAAATGACAGAAAAAAAATATTTACTTGAAATGAAATCAACAATAAGTTAAAAAAAAATGTTTAACGTCTCTAACCATCTCTTTATCTCATCCACAGAATTTGACCATGTCCCCAAGTCTCTTGTCAACTTCCGTGTTTTTCTTTTTCCTGTTTCTTCGAACAACTACTGGGACACAACTGCCCAGCGACGTCCAGTCCAATCTACGCATCATCTCAGACTTGTTGACAAGCAGGCAGGAGCAGATCACCCAGCCGTCGCCGCTCGAGACGGACACGGACGTGACGTCAGAGGAGGACGACGCCAACAGGTCACCGCTCAGTGACGACGCGCGGACGGACATGTGGAGGAGACGCCTGGAGCTGTGCAGGAGCTGGCTGGATCAAATGTCCGCCAGGCATCCCAAGTCGAAGCCGAAACTCTTCGCGAGGCTCTCGCGCGGTAGACTCGACCGGATGCCGTTGTCGTACGGGAAGAGGAGCGCACGTGAGGACCCGCGGACCCGTGTTTACAGCAAGGACGGATACGCCCGTGTCGGGAGAGAGCGTCTCAACCGTATGCCGCTCACCTACGGCAAGAGACAAGTTGACATTCGCGCACTTACCGACTTAAGATCAAAACTCCGAGCAGAGTTTGAGAACCGCCCGGAAGGTACGGACGTAGATTTCAGTGGGGCGCCAAAATTGTCGAGTTCAGAGACTGTTATAGGTCACTTCAGGGGAGAACCTTTCACTAGAGCACAAAGGGACAGGCTGAACAGGATGCCCTTGACATACGGTAAACGACTATGGAGTGGCTACAGAGACCTTGTACCTTACAGTAGGTCAGAGAGAGGTCGCCTTGACCGGATGCCACTGACCTATGGAAAAAGGTCAGGAGTCACGACGTCACATGACTGCAAAGAAGGTGTCGACTTTGAGGATAACACCGGTTCGCCTCGCGACATTAATTCAGTGGATGAAAATGACAACACCCTCCTTGACGGTGAGGGGCGTGTGACGCCCTCAGCTTTTACACCAGATGGAACCTCACATTGGACGGAGGACGAGACCGAGCAGGCTGAGTACGAGAATGAGGTTCCTCTCACCCGACTACCGAGGTCCAAGCTTCAGAGCATGCCGTTCTCATTCGGAAAACGCGTTGGTAGGATATCTCCGCTGCAAGGAGACGAGCACGCAAGAACTGATGACGTCATCCAGGCGTTAAAAGTTGGGGACTTTCAGAATATAGAGCGCAGGTCGCGGATGGATAGGATGCCGGTGAACTTTGGTAAAAGGTCAAAGGCCAACACTCCTCAGGTCAAACGTCTAAGATTAGATCGCATGCCCATGGCGTTCGGAAAACGGGGTGATTCCGGCGTCAGAGACTCGCTCCTGTCCAGTGATTCCAGCGTCAGAGACTCGCTCATGTCCAGTGATTCCGGCGTCAGAGACTCGCTCATGTCCAGTGATTCCGGCGTCAGAGACTCGCTCATGTCCAATTTGGAAGAAGATCTAGGGGAATTTTCCGCACCAAATTATAAAGAGATTTTCATTAGTGACGTAGCTACAAAAGGAAATATTAGGTGAGTATGCTGTCATGGCCAATGTACTATAGGTAAGAGGTAGGCTAAAAATAGCAAAATGTACCTCGTTAATATGCAGTAGAGAGAGAACTTAATGGGTTTAATTCGAATCTTTTCTCTTCAAGAATCTTTTTTTTTTTTAATACTGTTTTTATATTTCAATATTTTTAAATTTACAATTCGAAAAATGTTTCTGTCTCTTTCACTGTGTGTGTCTCTCTCTCCCTCCCTCCCTCTCTCTCTCTCTCTCTCTCTCTGTCTCTCTCCATATCCCTACCTATCTCTGTGTCTCTTTTCCTCCCCCTCTCTCTCTCTCTCTGTGTGTCCCTCGCTCCCTCCATCTCTCTCTCACTCTCTCTCTGTTTCTCTCTCTCCATTCCCTCTATCTACCCTACTCCGTTTCTTCCTCTCTCTTTCTCTTCCTCTTTCTCTCTTTGTGTCTTCATCGCTGTGTGTGTGTCCCTCTCTATCTCCCTCCCTTTCTTTCTCCCTCTTTTTCTCCCTCTTTCTTTCTCCCCCCACTCTCTCTCTCTCCCTCTTTCTTTCTCTCCCCCCTCTCTCTCTATCTCTCTCTCTCTCATTGTGTCTCACTCACTTTCTCTATGTCTCTCTCCCTCCCCTATCTCTCTTTCTATCTTGTCTCTCTCTCTCTTTGACTCTCTCCCCCTCCCTTATGTTCCGTTACTTTCAACCTGACTCTGTACTACGGGACCACAAATTCTGTTGTCTGTATTCAGTGAGATATAAGACTTTCATTCTCATGGGGGGGGGGGAGGGGGATGCACAGAGGGGATAATAAAAGAGGGGGAAGGGGGAAGGGAGTGATGCAATGGAAGTTGTTAGAGATTGTTTGACAAGATGTGTCAACTGAGCACTGGATGAATAAAAGGTAGAATCTGTTGAGAATGTAATGATAAATTGAAGACTGTAATGTAACACTTAGGAGTGATGTAGAGTTTATTGAAAATAAATATATATTTAATATTGTCTTGAAATTATGAAATCTTATAAAGTGAAGTGCGCTTAATTGGGTGGGATTAATTTTAAAACGAACTTTTCCCCGAAGGTCCCTAAACAAAGGTCATTGTGTACCTAAACAAACAGATTGTCTCAAGCACTGCCAAACATCATAAAACAGAATCAATTAAACCATTGAACACAATTTGTTTGCAAAATATCCCACCGCTTTCAAAACAAGTCTAGGGAAATTGCTATACACATTCCCAATGCGAGTGAGTTCTCTTCCTGAACGTCTGTTAAACATGTCTATGTCCACAAGGACAGCAATGTCCAGAATGAAAACAATCATGTCCAGAATAACCACAATCACCAGAGTTACCACAATGTCCAGAATGATCACAATGACTAGGGTGTCCACATTGTCCAGAATGACCAAAATGAGTGACCACACCGATCAGAATGACGACTATGTCCAGAATGATCAAAATTTCCAGAGTGACCACAATAACCAGAGTAACAACAATGCCCAAAATGACCACAATCACCAGAGTTACAACAATGTCCAAAATGACCACAATAACCAGAGTAACAACAATGTCCAGAATGACCACAATGACCAGAGTAACAACAATATCCAGAATGACCACAATAACCAGAGTAACAACAATGTTCAAATGACCACAATGACCAGAGTAACAACAATGTACAGAATGACCACAATGACCAGAGTAAAACAATGTCCAAAATGACCACAATAACCAGAGTAACAACAATGTCCAGAATGACCACAATGACCAGAGTAACAACAATGTCCAGAATTACCACAATAACCAGAGTAACTACAATGTCCAAATGACCACAATGACCAGAGTAACAACAATGTCCAAAATGACCACAATGACCAGAGTAACAACAATGTCCAAAATGACCAGAATGACCACAATGACCAGAGTAAAACAATGTCCAAAATGACCACAATAACCAGAGTAACAACAATGTCCAGAATGACCACAATGACCAGAGTAACAACAATGTCCAGAATGACCACAATAACCAGAGTAACTACAATGTCCAAACGACCACAATGACCAGAGTAACAACAATGTCCAAAATGACCACAATGACCAGAGTAACAACAATGTCCAAAATGACCAGAATGACCACAATAACCAGAGTAACAACAATGTCCAGAATGACCACAATGACCAGAGTAACAACAATGTCCAGAATTATCACAATAACCAGAGTAACAACAATATCCAAAATGACCACAATGACCAGAGTAACAACAATGTCCAAAATGACCACAATGACCAGAGTAACAACAATGTCCAGAATGACAACAATGACCAGAGTAACAACAATGTCATGAATGACCACAATAACCAGAGTAACAACAATGTCCAGAATGACACACCAGAGTGACCACAATGTCCAGGATGTCCACAATGACAAGAGTGACCGCAATGTACAGAATGGCCACATTGACCAGCTTGACTACAAATCCAGAGTGACTACAAAGTCCAGAATTACCACAATGACCAGAGGGACCACACATAAAACCAGAGTGACCACAGTGCAAAGACAATATCGTATAACGCGTTAAGTATTCAGGCTGATATCAGGAAACATTTTTGAAGCTGGTTTGACTGTCTAAAATTAGACACGAGCTGGGAAATCAACCAGCAAATAATAAGGAGGGGGCTGAAAAAACAAGATTTTTTTGGTGAGCGGGGGAGGGCTATTTCAATGTTTTCACGCCTCCTAATTTATATTAGAATAGAGTGACATTTCCCCTACCTTCCAGGAATACATGGATGAATGCGCCCTTGTATTTACTCATATATGTGCCCATGTATGCGCCCATGTAAGCTCCCATGTATGCGCAAATGTATTCACCCATGTATTCACCCATGTATTCACCCATGTATTCACCCATGTATGCGCCTATGTATTCACCCATGTATGCGCCTATGTATTCACCCATGTATGCGCCTATGTATTCACCCATGTATGCGCCTATGTATTCACCCATGTATGCGCCTATGTATTCACCCATGTATTCACCCATGTATTCACCCATGTATTCACCCATGTATGCGTCCATGTATATGCCAGTGTATTCCTTGTGGTGATAGCCAGGTATCCCTTTTGTCGTTACCTGATCTATCGGTAGCGTTCAATACGCTTGACCACGGCATACTTCTACAACGTCTGCAAAACACGTCCGGTGTCACCGATACCGTCCCGATACCGTCCCGAGATGGTTCCGCTCGTATCTGACAAATCGGGTCAAATCAGTTATCGTAAACGGCTCTGACCTCGAAGCAATCTATTATCGAATGCGGAGTACCCCAGGGCTCGGTCCTAGGCCCGGTGCATTTCACTATGTACGTACAGCCCCTGGGTGCAGCGATCAAGCAGTTTGACATGCTATATCACATGTTTGCTGATAAAACCCAGCTTCAGCTGTTCTTGATCACCTCTCAGTTCCCTCAGCTTCTTAGTATGACACAGAAGACAGTGGAGTCAGTTAAGCAATGGATGACCATAAACAAGCTCAAATTGACCGATGAAAAGACCGAGCTGATCCCCATTGCTTCCGCTCAAAAGCTAAAATCTGTAAATAACACACCATCCCTTACTTTCTCAGATTTGCAGATTGAGTTTACTCAAACAGTACGAAACCTGGGTGTCTACTTAGACAGAACACTAACTATGGAAAATCACATTAGCATCCTTTGCAAGGCTATTTTTCTAGATCTTCGCGGAATAAGTCTTAACAGACCTTTCTTAACGTTTGATACATCAAACAGGCTGCTGTCTGCATTTGTGCTATCACGCATGGACTACTGCAATGCTCTCATGGAGTGTCTTCCGGTTACGCTCCCGGATTAAATTCAAAAAGCCGAATGTGGCTCGCATTGTTCTCGGCAATCGGACATTTGACCATGCTAAAACACCTCTGATAGAGTTGCATTGGCTGCCGTTCCACGCTCGCATAGAGTACAAAATTGCAAGTCTGTGCCACCGCTGCTTGCATGACCTGGCGCCGTCCTATCTCGAAGCTCTCCTGACGCGTTACGTACCCACTAGATCACTACGCTCACCCGATTGTGGAAAACTCTGGATGACGCGTGCTCGCCTTGACACCTACGGAAGGCGCAATTTCGCTTTTGCTATCCCAAAAATCTGGAACGCCCTTCCTGTCGATCTCAGAAACAGCAAGACACTGTAGTCTTTCAAAAAAGAATTGAAAACACACCTTTTTTGCACTCACCTGCTGGGGTGAAGTATTCTACCTGATGAGGTGATGTAGTCTACCTGCTGGGATGATGTATTCTACCTGATGGGGTGATGTAGTCTACCTGCTGGGGTGACTTATTCTACCTGATGGGGTGATGTAGTCTACCTGCTGGGGTGAAGTATTCTACCTGATGGGGTGATGTAGTCTACTTGCTGGGGTGATGTATTCTACCTGATGGGGTGATGTAGTCTACCTGCTGGGGTGACTTATTCTACCTGATGGGGTGATGTAGTCTACCTGATGGGGTGATGTAGTCTACCTGCTGGGGTGATGTAGTCTACCTGCTGGGGTGATGTATTCTACCTGATGGGGTGATGTAGTCTACCTGCTGGGGTGATGTTGTCTACCTCCTGGGGTGATGTAGTCTTCCTCGTTGTTTCCAGCTTGCTCATACTTCTCGATGTATATTGGCTGGTATTGTCCATTGGCTTGTATTGTCCATTGGCTTGTATTGTCCATTGGCTTGTATTGTCCATTGGCTTGTATTGTCCATTGGCTTGTATTGTCCATTGGCTTGTATTGTCCATTGGCTTGTATTGTCCATTGGCTTGTATTGTCCATTGGCTTGTATTGTCCATTGGCTTGTATTGTCCATTGGCTTGTATTGTCCATTGGCTTGTATTGTCCATTGGCTTGTATTGTCCATTGGCTTGTATTGTCCATTGGCTTGTATTGTCCATTGGCTTGTATTGTCCATTGGCTTGTATTGTCCATTGGCTTGTATTGTCCATTGGCTTGTATTGTCCATTGGCTTGTATTGTCCATTGGCTTGTATTGTCCATTGGCTTGTATTGTCCATTGGCTTGTATTGTCCATTGGCTTGTATTGTCCATTGGCTTGTATTGTCCATTGGCTTGTATTGTCCATTGGCTTGTATTGTCCATTGGCTTGTATTGTCCATTGGCTTGTATTGTCCATTGGCTTGTATTGTCCATTGGCTTGTATTGTCCATTGGCTTGTATTGTCCATTGGCTTGTATTGTCCATTGGCTTGTATTGTCCATTGGCTTGTATTGTCCATTGGCTTGTATTGTCCATTGGCTTGTATTGTCCATTGGCTTGTATTGTCCATTGGCTTGTATTGTCCATTGGCTTGTATTGTCCATTGGCTTGTATTGTCCATTGGCTTGTATTGTCCATTGGCTTGTATTGTCCATTGGCTTGTATTGTCCATTGGCTTGTATTGTCCATTGGCTTGTATTGTCCATTGGCTTGTATTGTCCATTGGCTTGTATTGTCCATTGGCTTGTATTGTCCATTGGCTTGTATTGTCCATTGGCTTGTATTGTCCATTGGCTTGTATTGTCCATTGGCTTGTATTGTCCATTGGCTTGTATTGTCCATTGGCTTGTATTGTCCATTGGCTTGTATTGTCCATTGGCGTGTATTGTCCATTGGCTTGTACTGTCCATTGACTTGTATTGCCATAGGCTTGTATTGTCCATTGGCTTGTATTGTCCATTGGCTTGTATTGTCCATTGGCTTGTATTGTCCATTGGCGTGTATTGTCCATTGACGTGTATGTAGATTTTGTATGGCTGCGTTTTTATTTTCAAGTCGAAAAACTTATTATACAAAAGTCTCAACTTATTATACACAAGTCTCAACTTATTATACACAAGTCTCAACTTATTATACAAAAGTCTCAACTTATTATACACAAGTCTCAACTTATTATACAAAAGTCTCAACTTATTATACACAAGTCTCAACTTATTATACAAAAGTCTCAACTTATTATACAAAAGTCTCAACTTATTATACACAAGTCTCAACTTATTATACAAAAGTCTCAACTTATTATACAAAAGTCTCAACTTATTATACAAAAGTCTCAACTTATTATACAAAAGTCTCAACTTATTATACAAAAGTCTCAACTTATTATACACAAGTCTCAACTTATTATACACAAGTCTCAACTTATTATACAAAAGTCTCAACTTATTATACAAAAGTCTCAACTTATTATACACAAGTCTCAACTTATTATACACAAGTCTCAACTTATTATACACAAGTCTCAACTTATTATACACAAGTCTCAACTTATTATACACAAGTCTCAACTTATTATACACAAGTCTCAACTTATTATACACAAGTCTCAACTTATTATACACAAGTCTCAACTTATTATACACAAGTCTCAACTTATTATACACAAGTCTCAACTTATTATACACAAGTCTCAACTTATTATACACAAGTCTCAACTTATTATACACAAGTCTCAACTTATTATACACAAGTCTCAACTTATTATACACAAGTCTCAACTTATTATACACAAGTCTCAACTTATTATACACAAGTCTCAACTTATTATACACAAGTCTCAACTTATTATACACAAGTCTCAACTTATTATACACAAGTCTCAACTTATTATACACAAGTCTCAACTTATTATACACAAGTCTCAACTTATTATACACAAGTCTCAACTTATTATACACAAGTCTCAACTTATTATACACAAGTCTCAACTTATTATACACAAGTCTCAACTTATTATACACAAGTCTCAACTTATTATACACAAGTCTCAACTTATTATACACAAGTCTCAACTTATTATACACAAGTCTCAACTTATTATACACAAGTCTCAACTTATTATACTCAAGTCTCAACTTATTATACACAAGTCTCAACTTATTATACTCAAGTCTCAACTTATTATACACAAGTCTCAACTTATTATACACAAGTCTCAACTTATTATACAAAAGTCTCAACTTATTATACACAAGTCTCAACTTATTATACACAAGTCTCAACTTATTATACTCAAGTCTCAATTTATTATACACAAGTCTCAACTTATTATACTCAAGTCTCAACTTATTATACACAAGTCTCAACTTATTATACACAAGTCTCAACTTATTATACACAAGTCTCAACTTATTATACAAAAGTCTCAACTTATTATACACAAGTCTCAACTTATTATACTCAAGTCTCAACTTATTATACACAAGTCTCAACTTATTATACTCAAGTCTCAACTTATTATACACAAGTCTCAACTTATTATACTCAAGTCTCAACTTATTATACACAAGTCTCAACTTATTATACACAAGTCTCAACTTATTATACAAAAGTCTCAACTTATTATACACAAGTCTCAACTTATTATACACAAGTCTCAACTTATTATACTCAAGTCTCAACTTATTATACACAAGTCTCAACTTATTATACTCAAGTCTCAACTTATTATACACAAGTCTCAACTTAATATACACAAGTCTCAACTTATTATACACAAGTCTCAACTTATTATACACAAGTCTCAACTTATTATACAAAAGTCTCAACTTATTATATACAAGTCTCAACTTATTATACACAAGTCTCAACTTATTATTCTCAAGTCTCAACTTATTATACAAAAGTCTCAACTTATTATACACAAGTCTCAACTTATTATACAAAAGTCTCAACTTATTATACTCAAGTCTCAACTTATTATACACAAGTCTCAACTTATTATACAAAAGTCTCAACTTATTATACACAAGTCTCAACTTATTATACAAAAGTCTCAACTTATTATACAAAAGTCTCAACTTATTATACACAAGTCTCAACTTATTATACTCAAGTCTCAACTTATTATACACAAGTCTCAACTTATTATACACAAGTCTCAACTTATTATACAAAAGTCTCAACTTATTATACACAAGTCTCAACTTATTATACACAAGTCTCAACTTATTATACACAAGTCTCAACTTATTATACACAAGTCTCAACTTATTATACACAAGTCTCAACTTATTATACACAAGTCTCAACTTATTATACACAAGTCTCAACTTATTATACACAAGTCTCAACTTATTATACACAAGTCTCAACTTATTATACACAAGTCTCAACTTATTATACACAAGTCTCAACTTATTATACACAAGTCTCAACTTATTATACACAAGTCTCAACTTATTATACACAAGTCTCAACTTATTATACACAAGTCTCAACTTATTATACACAAGTCTCAACTTATTATACACAAGTCTCAACTTATTATACACAAGTCTCAACTTATTATACACAAGTCTCAACTTATTATACACAAGTCTCAACTTATTATACACAAGTCTCAACTTATTATACACAAGTCTCAACTTATTATACACAAGTCTCAACTTATTATACACAAGTCTCAACTTATTATACACAAGTCTCAACTTATTATACACAAGTCTCAACTTATTATACACAAGTCTCAACTTATTATACACAAGTCTCAACTTATTATACACAAGTCTCAACTTATTATACACAAGTCTCAACTTATTATACACAAGTCTCAACTTATTATACACAAGTCTCAACTTATTATACACAAGTCTCAACTTATTATACACAAGTCTCAACTTATTATACACAAGTCTCAACTTATTATACACAAGTCTCAACTTATTATACACAAGTCTCAACTTATTATACACAAGTCTCAACTTATTATACTCAAGTCTCAACTTATTATACACAAGTCTCAACTTATTATACACAAGTCTCAACTTATTATACACAAGTCTCAACTTATTATACACAAGTCTCAACTTATTATACACAAGTCTCAACTTATTATACAAAAGTCTCAACTTATTATTCTCAAGCTTTAATCGTTAGGAGAAATTCAGCATCTTTTTTGTCTTAGCTTTAAAAACAATCCGATAAATGTTAATTTCATGGATAAGACAACAACAACAAGACAACGACGCTCTTCCATTGATAATAGAACCCTCTCAATCCCAAGAACCAAAACTAAGACCATCGGTGAACGCTCCTTCTACTTCCATGGGCCCACGTTCTGGAACCAGCTCCCCATCCATATCCGTCGTGAAACCTCGTCCACTTTCAAAAAGTCCCTTAAAACCCATCTGTTTAGGTCCGCCTATGACCTGTGATGCACCCTCCTTGCCCTGCCTCATTTTCTGTCTCGGGTTGATCCTGTAGTATAGGCCAAAACGTGCCAAAGTGTCCTCGTTTTAGAGCCATTTTAATTGTTTCTATAGTATAGTAGTTACTATCCTAGTGTCTCATTTTTATTTTACTTAGTTTACATGTTTTTAATAATTGTAAAGCGCTTAGAGCTTTAAGGTAAGCGCTATAGAAAAATGCCTAAATAAATAAATCAATAAATAAATAAGATTTGAGGATAAATGTCCCTGGATTTATTTACAAACAATTATTTCAGGCATCTGGACACAAGACCACGTGGCGAGGAAACTGTGACGTCGGTAGAAAGTAACGCATCACCTGCTGTGGTCAGGTGACAGGCTCGTCAGGTAGGTCAATCAACTACAAAGTACGCATGCCCTTACACACCAACTCATCAATTATGTAATACTTATCTAGTGATACATTAGAGTGCCGCTCGGGGTGGTTTGTCCCTTTCGCACCCGTTAGTTACGCAACTGGCCCGAATATTAATTTACAAATTTGAAGGAAAAAAATCATTGATTCCTCTAGAACCTTTTGAAAAGGGAGATCAGCACAGTCCGCTTAATTTCCTTCTACACAACAAACATCGCGTGCACCGCTTGCCCCGATTATTTATGTACAGCCCATCATTTATTTATACGTTCTGAGTACACACTCAAACTGTGCCAATTAACACTAGTTTTGGAAATATGTTGGTCATATTATGTTTGTGTGATCATGTTAGGGATATTGAAAAATATGGAACGGAAAGAGAGAGAGAGAGAGAGAGAGAGAGAGAGAGAGAGAGAGAGAGAGAGAGAGAGAGAAAGAGTACAGACACGAATTGCCTTTTTAAAAATAAATTAAGAATTTCGAAATACTGATTTACAGCTAGCGACTGCTTGGTGACCATTATGTGATGCTAATAAGTTAAAATACAGTCATTAATTAATCAGCCGTATCTTAAATAAGTTCCGGCTTAGTTTTTCCACCAGGTGACAGTCTATCTAAAAATTAGAAACGGGAACTGGGTAATCAAATAAAAAATAATAATAATGATAATTGGAATTTGATATTTTAATTAAATTGTTAATGGACACCATTTAGGAATTATCATTGTAGTAAATTTCACAACTATCGTTAAATTTGATATGTATCACATCCTCTATAAGAATTTAACTTCTAGCTGTCGAAGTTACTATTATGTTTATGTTTTGTCTCGTAACTTCTTAAAATGATGAATGAGTTAAGATTTTCAATGAACTCTATTGCCAATATCAAAGAGATTTTAAAATCAATTTTATTTGCGATGGGACATAAATTTTAGAGTTCCACTCAGAGTTTGATTCAATCGATCGAAATTCAAATAGCAAATATAAAAAGCTCCTCACTATTGAAAATACCCTGTGGCTAAAAGGTTGCTCCAAAAACATTATATATCTAGCGAATTGGAAACCTTACCAAGTACAAAATCATTTCTGTAAATTGTTCATTTTCAATGCAATTAGCAGCAAATATAAACAAACAGATGGCCAAGTTTGATATCAGTGATCAAATATTTAAATCAGTATTCCAGCCAAACACGTATTCTAGGTCATCAGAAACACACATGTTGGGTCAATGGTCTTCAGGAACACAATATGATAGGTCAATGGTCAACAGGAACACACATGTTACGTCAATGGTCATCAGGAACACATATGTTATGGCAATGGTCATCAGGAACACACATGTTAGGTCAATGGTCAAAAGGAACTCACATGTTATGTCAATGATCAACATAAACAAAGATGTTGTGTCTATTGTCAACATAAACAAACATGTTGTGTCTATTGTCAATATAAACAAACATGTCAATTGTCAACATAAACACACATGCTATGTCATTGTCAAAATTAACAGCTATGTTAGGTCCATTGTCAACATAAACACATACTTTTCTTCTAGAACCCCAAGCTCATCTGTGAAGGCCTCATCCATTCCTACATGCGTCGACTCATTCATTCACTTTGCCGCAACTCTAATAAATTCATTTGACCAGGACGTATTGAACAGCCAACCATTAGACGAAGCAGACATCGCTTCTGAAAATGAGTTTTTAGTGTAACCTGTTGAACTCACAGTAACTTCTTATACCCGTGCGCCCACTACCCCCCTGCCCCCCCCCCCCAAGATGGAGATTTAAGTTAACCATTGGGACTTGTTACAATAACACTTATCATAAAGTAGTCTATACAAAAGAAATATCCTGGTGTCGGTGTCATAAACTGTACTCATGGAAACAATAAAAATGGAAGAAAGTCATGCCATGTTGTTCGACCAAGTGAGATCAAATCTGAAGATGGCACATTAAATAGAGGTGGGTGTCTGGAGATCGTAACATTTCTCTCAGATTTCAGATAAAAGTGTCTGGAAAAGTTTGTAAAAACGGTTGTGTCGGCATATAGGGCTTGGGTGGAGCTTGTAATGGGACTGATGTGAGATTGAGATGACATTGGGCTAAGATTGAGATGACATGGACCTAAGATTGTGATTGGATTGGGCTGAGATTGAAATGACATTGGGCTGATATTGTGAAGGGATGGGCTAAGATTTACCGTTTGGTTACGGTTGGGTTGGGTTCGGCTGGGATTGTGTTTGGCTAGGGCTGTGCCGCATTAACCCACTATTGGGACGATAGCCTTCGAGGTCGTTTGGGGCCCTAAAATGTCGGATCACACAGCAATGCTACGGTATGTCTAATGGTTGCATGTGCCAATTTTTCTTGATGGGCCCCAGGTCTAGTCAGCCTTATGGATAATATGACCCTGGACAGGGATGTGCTTGTTTTTTGTGGTACTTGAACTCAGTACCTGGTCGATGAAGAGTTGGAAAGAGGTAGTGCGTGTAAGACAGGCAGGTACAGAGAAAGGAAGAGAGAATGAGGAGACATAAATAGAAGGAACAAATAAATATAGAAATAGAATTAAAGTGAAAATAAAAGAGGAGAGAGATCTGTCTGCTTTACACCGGTTAATAATATCTTTCACCAGACTTTCTAGTCTGTAGGAAATGGAATATTCTTGGACTAAATCCCTTTTATTGAAACGATAATTTCATAATTTCATGAGAGCATTTTTAATAAAACATAGTCCATAGTTCAAAGAGAAGATTGTGTAACACTGGACTGACGAGTCTAACATAGCCCATAGTTCAAAGAGAGGATTGTGTAACACTGGACTGACGAGTCTAACATAGCCCATAGTTCAAAGAGAAGATTGTATAACACTGGACTGACGAGTCTAAAATATTCCATAGTTCAAAGAGAAGATTGTGTAACACTGGACTGATGAGTCTAACATAGTCAATAGTTCAAAGAGAAAATTGTGTAACACTGGAATGACAAGTCTAACATAGTCCATAGTTCAAAGAGAAGATTGTGTAACACTGGACTGACGAGTATAACATAGTCCATAGTTCAAAGAGAAGATTGTGTAACACTGGACTGACGTGTCTAACATCGTCCATAGTTCAAAGAGAAGATTGTATAACACTGGACTGACGAGTCTAAAATATTCCATAGTTCAAAGAGAAGATTGTGTAACACTGGACTGACGAGTCTAACATAGTCCATAGTTCAAAGAGAAGACTGTGTAACACTGGACTGACGTGTCTAACATAGTCCATAGTTCAAAGAGAAAATTGTGTAACACTGGAATGACAAGTCTAACACAGTCCATAGTTCAAAGAGAAGATTGTGTAACACTGGACTGACGAGTCTAACATAGTCCATATTTCAAAGAGAAGATTGTGGAACACTGGACTGACGTGTCTAACATAGTCTATAGTTCAAAGAGAAGATTGTGTAACACTGGACTGACGAGTCTAACATAGTCCATAGTTCAAAGAGAAGATTGTGTAACACTGGTCTGATGAGTCTAAAATACTCCATAGTTCAAAGAGAAGATTGTGTAACACTGGACTGACGAGTCTAACATAGTCCATAGTTCAAAGAGAAGACTGTGTAACACTGGACTGACGTGTCTAACATAGTCCATAGTTCAAAGAGAAAATTGTGTAACACTGGAATGACAAGTCTAACATAGTCCATAGTTCAAAGAGAAGATTGTATAACACTGGACTGACGAGTCTAAAATATTCCATAGTTCAAAGAGAAGATTGTGTAACACTGGACTGACGAGTCTAACATAGTCCATAGTTCAAAGAGAAGATTGTGTAACACTGGACTGACGAGTCTAACATAATCCATAGTTCAAAGAGAAGATTGCGTAACACTGGACTGACGAGTCTAAAATAGTCCATAGTTCAAAGAGAAGATTGTGTAACACTGGACTGACGAGTCTAACATAGTCCATAGTTCAAAGAGAAGATTGTGTAACACTAGGCTGATGAGTTTAACATATTCAACGATTACGATTCCATTTACTCGACTTTAAATAATTAATCGATTACACGATAACACAACTCAAACTGACCAGTGCTACATTAAGTGATCTACAAAATAATAGTTTTAGGCATTCTCTGTAGAGTGGCGGGAAAATTGACCCGTTTAAAATGGACCGATGTAATGCCTTTTCAGAACACTAGTCAAATATTTTGAAAAGGGCTATTCCGATAATTCTTCTTCTTACCCTTCTATATATTAAGGGCCCTACGATCAATGTATTGATCATTCTGGCTCCTATGTATGTCGAGGGATTTGCAATGTTTCTGTATCTGGTACTGGAGAGGATATGTCAGTGGTTGCAAGGGCTACACAGCAAGGGTATCAGGAACTGCCTCAATTGTTTTCCCTTTGAAAGCTTGTTCCAGTCCCTGATTATCTTTGGCAGGAATGAGCAGTTCCTGTACTGTGCTCTTGCTGGTATGGTCCGGAACAGTTTGTCATGGCCTCGTCGCTGTCTAGGGGGAGGGGGGCGGGTGGGGGGGAGAGGGACGAGTTTTTGTTCAATGCTGTGGACCAGCCAATCTTTTTTATCTTGTACATCATGGAGTGCCTAGATAATCGTCGTCGTTCCTCCAATGGTGACCAGCCTAGTGTTTCCAGCATGCTGCCAACACTAGAGGTATTCCTGTAGCGGTTTAGGACAAAGCGTGCTGCTCGTCGCTGGACCACCTCCAACCTGTCAATGATCTTCAGGGTGAATGGGTCCCAGTATGAAGATGCGCAATCTAAAAGCGACAGGACAAAGGCTTTATAGGCTCTGTCTTTCACCCTGGAGTTGCCGATCTTCAGATTTCGCCTCAAGAACCCCAGGGTCTTGCTTGCCTGGTTGCACATATTGTAAATATGCTCGTCCCAACGGACCACTCTTTCAATGGTAACACCGAGGAGGAAACTGGCTCAAGTACATGGCCATGCAGTTCATAATAGAATGTTCGATGTGTTGGAAAATGAACTGATCCGATATGTTTTATAGGACTGGTACAGTGTGTTAAAATGGACTGATCCAATAAAATTACTTGATTGATCCAAATAATTTAAAAATGGAATGCTCCAATGTTTTAAAAATGGTCTGATCCACTGTATTAAAATGGACTCATCCACTGTATTAAAATGGACCGATCCACTGTATTAAAATAGAATGATCCACTGTATTAAAATGGACTGATCCACTGTATTAAAATGGACTGATCCACTGTATTAAAATGGACTGATCCAATGTGTTAAAATGGACTGATCCAATGTGTTAAAATGGACTGATCCAATGTGTTGTAAATGGACTGATCCAATGTGTTAAAATGGACTGATCCAATGTGTTGGAAATGGCTGTCGTTAGATCTGAAACAGGCAATGTTGCAATGAGAGTATCAAAGGTTTCCCATAGAGTTCTTCAGGCATTTGGCTCGGAGAGTTTCAAAGTCGACAATAATATTTTTTAAGGGGTTGGTAAATAGGTGAGGGCGGGAATGGGCGGGGGGGGGCAAAGCGTGAAGCATTCAAAATATGTTGGGGGTGGGGAAAAAGCGTACGTACTGTGGCAACGCATGCTTGTTCAATTTGTCAACAACTTGAGATCATTAAAATAGTTTCAGAGAACTAGCGAACCGACCAAGCTCAAAATTAAAATTATATCCAAATATTATCATGCGAATTTAGTTTTATTATTTCTCTTAATAAAGTTAATCGCCCATTCCCGGTGATGATCAAGAGCGCTACGGGCGAATCATAGTTGCTGACGTCATCCTCGGCATTTGATACCCGTGATGTTTTATTTACGATCTAACGGTGTGGGGGTGTGGTGGTGTGATGATATGGGCGTGACGCTGCAGGCTACGTCAGTTCATGAGCAGACATTTCGTTATTAGAATTATACGAGATTTTTAATTAACAAAAAGTTCTTCAAGTTTATTGTGCCGTGACAGCTCCAGGTTTGAGAACCCTTGTTTTGACGTACGTGTTGAGTGCGGCCGGATAGTCCTTTGCTATGATGGCGTGACAGTTTAGTACAGAGAACTAGACCGTGTTGATATGTCGTTGATACCCGTGAATGAGGCGTCATGATCCTTTGCTACACATAAGTGTGTCGTATGCCAAGTTGCCATGAAACATACTTTAGATAGATTGGTAGCTGCCCCCATTGTAACCGAAATGTTTTATTTTAAATATAGATGCAAGAACATATTAAGTAGTCTTAAACAAACGAGAAGAAATAAGCCCAATCAGTGATCGTGATTATGAAGCCGATGCTCCAGTTCAAACTTAGAGAACCACTGCCCAAGATCTAGATTTGAGAATCGCTGCTTAAGATTTAGCGTTGAGAACCACTTTTATGGTAGACCAAAAAGACCGTCGCTATTTGATTAGTTATCTCTCCTTGCATTATCATAGGCGATATGAAGGGCTTGTCCATCAAGGACAGCATACGCCTTTTTCACAGGACCCCCTCTCTGTCTACATGTGACATACGAACACCCCTGTCACCCGGGGGAGGGGGGAGGAGGGGGATTTTGGATTTTTTGCATAATCTTTGGTTGGGCGGTTGGGGGGGGGAGTTAGGGGTCTGCAGAAAGTGCGCACATTTAATAATCCTCCTAAGATTATAGCACTCTTTAATATCTCAAGTGTACGGACCCAGAAGGGAGGTGTTGCCCTAAGAAAGGACGGATGCACCAAGGTTAGAAAGGGATCTAATGTTCAACTTTTTTCGTACATAGCATATGGATGACCCCTAGTGTACATCATTCGATTTACGGTAACCAGAAAAGAAACTATAATTGTTTACACGGCAACGAAATAGTTAGAGTGATCCCCCTTATGCAATGTGTACTAACGTCTTGGCGGTTTATAATTATAACTTAATCGAAAGCTCGCAAATAGGTCAACCATAGAGGAATACACGCAGCGGTCCTCAAGCAGACACGTAATGGCTCTAAAGTTCCTTTGTTGCTGGTCCCCCTCAGATTTCAAAAACCTTTTAAATAATGTTGTGTTTGTGCCCCCTTCAAATGTCGCCCATGGCGCGTGTCTTGAATAGCCATAACTTGGGTACACCTCTGTATAGAACAGATGTGTCAAACTCAAGGCCTGCGGGCCACATCTGGCCTGCTGTAAAATTTTATCAGGCCCGCGAGGTCTAATTAGCGTCCTCTTATATCCAAGTGAACGCTTTGGTGTTTCCCAAAACTTTGCTTATTTCGCGCCGAGGAGTTCGCACGGCGCCTTAGTGACGTTGAAGCACGGAAATGTCATCTCCAGCTGTTTCGTAACTAGTGATTATTTCAGAAATTTTCCCTCGGGGGACACTTCAGATTTTTCGGGAGGGGGGCGCATTGCCAGCAGTGCCAGTTGATTTATAGTTGGATATATTTTTCCGTGGGGCACTTGGGTTTCCCCGGGGGTAGAGCCCCCGAAGATTTAGCTGAAAGAAACCCATGTGTCATAGACGTGGAAACTGCACCTGTACATTTGCAGATGGAGCTAACAGAGCTGCAGTGTAATGGGACACTAAAGGCAGAGTAAGACACAGTAGGGCCTGCACTGTTCATTCGTTTCATTCCTGTATCTTTGCCCCAGCTTCGTCTACATGAGACTCGAACCTTTAGCATGTTGGGTAGCACATAGATAGATAATAATAATAATAATAATAATAAAGTTCATTTCAAAAACACGCTTCATCCCCAAAGGCTCGAAGCGCGGTACAAAGTCAACAAAAAAATATCTATAATTCACCACATTTAAAACAAACGCAACACTACAAAAACTAATTACAAGCATACAATATCAAAGTCTTTCTAGCCATTTCAACCCGGAGCAACACAGCAACACATGGAAAAGAAGGTAGACAATCATCCCAGAAGGTATTTGCGAAATAGATGTGTCTTTAGATCGGTTTTAAAGGACTCCAGTGTCTGGTTGTTTCTAAGATCGACAGGAAGGGCGTTCCAAATTGTTGGACCAGCAAATGCGAAAGTGCGCTTTCCGTAAGTCTCAAGGCAAACACGTGGTGTCGAGAGTTTGCCACTATCGGATGAGCGGAGCTCTCTAGTGGGTACATAAGGCGTCAGCAGCTCTTTCAGATAGGACGGCGCCAGGTCATGTAAGCAGCGGTAGCACAAAGTTGCGATTTTGTACTCCATGCGAGCACGCACTGGCAGCCAGTGCAGCTCTCTCAGAAGGGTTTTTGCATGGTCAAACTTGCGTTTGCGGAGAACAATGCGAGCCGCATTATTCTGCGCTATTTGAATTTTATCCAGGAGCGTAGCTGGAAGACCCACCATAAGAGCATTGCAATAGTCCATGCGTGATAGCACAAATGCAGACATCAGCCTCTTTGTTGCATCAATTGTTAGGAAGGGCCTGATGTGACTAATCCTGCGCAGCTCTAGAAAAATCGCCTTGCATAGCATGTTAATATGACTTTCAAAAGTTAGTCTTCCATCTAGGTAGACACCCAGGTACCGCACTGTTTGAGCTAACTCAATACGCACACCTGAGAGAGTAATGGATGTAGTGTTATTTGCCGATTTTTGCTTCTAAGCGGTCGCGATGGGGAGCAGCTCAGTCTTATCATCATTCAATTTGAGCTTGTTTATGGTCATCCAGTGCTTAACCGACTCCATTGTCTTCTGTGTCATACTGAGCAGCTGAGGGATGTGTGAGCAGCTGTTTTCTGTGATGGAGATTAACAAAACATCACACAGGAGTCGTCTCACTGGTGAACACTTGCAGTCCATCCTGAGAATCTCAATGACACAGAACGTTACTCCCAACATAAACGAACTTACTTGTTTTTGTAGCCAAGAAAATGTGCCAAACATCCAGCTCTGACAATTTGGTATGAGAACGAAAATAGCTATGCCAAAGATGTGTAATTATTTAAACTTTTTTTTATCTTTCATTTATATAAATGTTTTTATGAAAAAATTAATCTTTCACCTATTGAATGTTTATCCTGTTCGGCCCGCAACCTTACATGTGTTTTGAGCTTTGGCCCGCCGATCGACTGAGTTTGACATCATTGGTATTGAAAATATTCTTATCCTTATGTCCAATGACAGAATTACAGCTGCGTCTTTTGAAGAGGAATCCCAATACTCAGAGATGGCAAGTTTCAATTTCTGTTTGTTGTTGAACCAACTAGGAAGAGCAACACTTTAGATCAGGGGTCCTCAACCCTGGACCCTCGAACACGTGACGTGGGAGGGGTGGGTTGGGGTGGGGCATTTCTTTTACTGTTTTTATTTTATGCATTTGTTCTAAGAAGTGATCAATGGCCTTTATCTGACTGGCTAAGGAGCCCAATGAAGAAAAATACCTTGATATAAATCAGTGGTTCTCAACCTTCCTAATGCCACGACCCTCTCTTACAGTCCCTCATGTTGTAATGACCTCCTGCTATCAAATTACTTTCATTGTTATTTCATAAATTTTGTTTTCCGATTTTTTTTTGGCGTGCCCTGTGTAGGGTCGTTCGACCATGTCATCAAGGATGTGGTCCGTGTCTCATGTCATCAAGGTTGTGGTCCGTGTCTCATGTCATCAAGGTTGTGGTCCGAGTCTCATGTCGTCAAGGGATGTGGTCAGTGTATCATGTCGTCAAGGATGTGGTCAGTGTCTCATGTCATCAAGGTTGTGGTCCGTGTCTCATGTCGTCAAGGTTGTGGTCCGTGTCTCATGTCATCAAGGTTTGGTCCGTGTCTCATGTCATCAAGGTTGTGGTCCGTGTCTCATGTCGTCAAGGGATGTGGTCCATGTCTCATGTCGTCAAGGGATGTGGTCCGTGTATCATGTCGTCAAGGATGTGGTCCGTGTCTCATGTCATCAAGGTTGTGGTCCGTGTCTCATGTCGTCAAGGTTGTGGTCCGTGTCTCATGTCATCAAGGTTGTGGTCCGTGTCTCGTGTCGTCAAGGTTGTGGCCCACGTCTCATGTCGACATTTTGTGATAAAGATAGGGTTAATTAATCGAGAATTATTGTCCAGGCAGATCAATAATCGATTAGTGAGACTCTTTAATGTTAGGATCGAAACGGAGCCCATTGTTCGTCCCATCGGAGTCTACATAGGGTCGTTTTGTGACATCGTCATCAACGGTTACCGTGACCCCGGTCAAACAAGGTACAAAGATTCCTTTGATATCACCCGGCGGGCCGTGTGCAAACATCTTGCCCATGGCGCCGGGCCGCGTGTAAACATCTTGGCTCTGGAGAATGGCTGAAGTAGATACATATTGAAACAAGCGTCAGACAACATCAGCCTCACAGGCCAACATTTTTGCAAAAAATGTATATACTTTTTTTTTTCTTTAATCCTTCACTCATAAATGCAAACTGTGTGTGTGAAGTCCGATAAAACTGAATTACTCCTATCCAAGACTTGTTACGTCATCCAGGAGTTGACCCTAACTGAGTAAACATTTCTTAAAAGTGGGAGAGTTTTCGAAATTTTAACAAGTCTAGGATTAAAAATAAAAATGAAAAAAAAAAAAATGATAAATTCTAACGCCATCAGTAAAAGACGCTGAGTCTAGACTCCAGTTCCTAGTTCCTCGTGTGTCCTTCACGTGCATCTGTCATTGGGTGACGTCACGAATCCCAACCTTCTCAGATCCTCAAATAATTGTGTAACGCTTAGATTCATAGATTCACTGATGCGTAATTTCATTGTGTTTTACTCGAATTTCTATATATAATAAACGACCAGATTTAGGTGGGTGGTGGAGGGTGGACACTTCCGAACCAGCAATGACCAAGTCGCTGGCTTGCCATTGGGCTTTGTGGATCTAAGTCCACAAATTATAGTTAGCTTTTAACTTAACCATAATGAATAATATCCTAGTTCTATATTTTTTTAAAAATAATATTGCAAGGCATGGTTTGATGCGTGGGGGCAGTCTTGATAATACTAACATGAGAATCCCTGCGTGAGGAAGCTAACATTTGCTTGAGTCGTTCAAATAAAAGTGGGGATAAAATGCCGTCAGTGTGTCACGTGGTTCATTCAAAGTGACAGGCAAATGCCTGGTTAATGACTTACTGTTATCGAAGACTCGCTGAGCGTTATTTAAAGCGCCCATCCATTGGATAGCGAAATTGTGTCTCCCATCCACTGAACGCCAGTCCATGTACACTTATTAGCATATTTATTTTAAGACACAACCTGGCTCGGAAACGAAACTTAATTAAATTAAATTTTGGACTTCAAGACGACCTCCAGAGAAATTAGTCACAATCTCATTTGATTGTGCTATTGAGATACAGCTGAAATATGATGTTTAAGAAGAGTCATCATTATTATTATAGCATCGTCATAGTATTGTGTGCAAGCTTAGCCCATGGCAAGTGAAGTCGTCCTATCGTGCGCAAGTTAAGCCCATGCTGAGTGACGTGGTACTATTGTGTACAAGTTAAGCCCATGCTGAGTGTCGTGGTACAATAGTGTACAAGTTAAGCCATTGCTGAGTGCCGTGGTACATAGTGCACAAGTTAAGCCCATGATGAGTGGCGTGGTACAATAGTGTACAAGTTAAGCCCATGCTGAGTGGCGTGGTACAATAGTGTACAAGTTAAGCCCATGCTGAGTGGCGTGGTACAATAGTGTACAAGTTAAGCCATTGTTGAGTGCCGTGGTACAATAGTGTACAAGTTAAGCCTATGCTGAGTGACGTGGTACTATTGTGTACAAGTTAAGCCCATGCTGAGTGGCGTGGTACAATAGTGTACAAGTTAAGCCCATGCTGAGTGGCGTGGTAAAATTGTGTACAAGTTAAGCCCATGCTGAGTCGCTTGGCACTATTGTGTACAAAATAAGCCCATGCTGACTGACGCTGTACAGTTGTGTACAAGGTAAGCCCATGCTAATTGGCGTGGTGCAATAATGTTCAAGTTACGCCATTGCTGAGTGGCCGGCTCCATAGTAATACAATGACATCTATCACCGTACTCATCACATGGGCTGAAAGATGGCACCACACCAACACACTTATCTGACAAAGCTGAACCCACATCAACTCCACACACACTCCCACAAACGTCGTCAAATTAAGTAACTCTCGTTCTTATCACTGTTCACTGCTGATATCATGGGAAAAGGAGCAGGGGGAAGGGAAATCTGGCCAGGGCTATTTCAACCAACGCCAGACGATACCCGGATGAAATGTGGACAGATATTCTGGACTGCTGCACCGTAAATCAACATTAGATTTTTTGAGGAGATTTGAAGCACTCATTAAATCAATAGTATGATTGTCTGGCACTTTTGAAACAGTATTTACATCATTAAAAATATCTGTAAGCTCAACCAGAAGTTTTGAGCTCATCTCAGAGTTATCCACGTATATTCAGTCAATTGATGCTTCAAATAAATAAGAAAAGAGCCACTTTTCCATGGAAATGAATTATTTATTTATTTATTTTTTATGTTCTACCCCGCCACAGAATGCAGGGGTCAGTGCGATTGGAATGGACAGCCTTTTTTGAGGAGGGTCAGATGAAAAATAAAAATTAAACCGAAATCACCTGCATTCGTTTGACAAAAACAACAATATTTTCTTGTATGATTTCCCGCCGGCTTGGTATATGCCATGCCCAGGGCTTTTGATGTGAGACACCAGCCGATTGGCGCTGCCCCCAGCCGATTGGCGCTGCCCCCAGCCGATTGGCGCTGCCCCCAGCCGATTGGCGCTGCCCCTAGCCAAACACGCTCTTCGCCACGCGCCACGGCACTCGTGGTTTGTTTTTACTGGGCCGCGAGAGTTGACGAGACACTGCTGTGAATTAATGCGCCGTGTAACGCCGTGCTGAGGTCTGCGTTAATGAAAACAATGGTGTGAACTTGGTTTTAATGATTTTATTCTAACGATTCTGTGGCGAAGTTGGTAACGTAATGACCAGAGGCGTAGCGAAGGGGTGGCAAGGGGGGGGGGACAGATGTCCCCGGGCGCCAGCTAGTTAGGGGCGCCAAAATGTGCTTTGATATTATTTTATTGGTGAAAATAATGGGTTTGAGAGTTTAAAAAAAGAAAAAAGGGCGCTTTAAATGGATCTTGTCCCCGGGCGCGAATCTTGTCCCCGGGTGCCAAATACCCTCGCCAGCCTCTGATAATGACACTGTTAGGTGCACATCCTTAGGAAGATGTGACAGTCAGTGTGGGGCGGCATGTGACAGTCAGGGTGGGGCGGCATGTGACAGTCAGGGTGGGGTGGCATGTGACAGTCAGGGTAGGGGCGGCAATAGAGAGTCAAGGTGGAGCGGCATGTGACAGTCAGGGTGGGGCGGCATGTGACAGTCAGGGTGGGGCGGCATGTGATAGTCAGGGTGGGGTGGCAATAGATAGTCAAGGTGGAGCAGCATGTGACAGTCAGGGTGGGGCTGCATAGGACAGTCAGGGCGGGGCAGTGTGGGAAAGTCAGTGTGGGGCCGCATGGGGCAGTTAGAATGGAATGGCATGGTACAGTAAGATTGGGGCGTCATTTTCGGTCCCATCTTAAAACTAATTGGGTCTCTATGTTTGAAGTGTATTTTATATGTTTTGTGGAATAATTCGTGGCTATTGCTCGGGTCATGTGACAGTGGGCTCAATTCCCATTTATTATAAGAAGAGATAAATTAAGTAATTTTAAAACGTTACATGAAATTTAAAAAAAACAACTTAGAAACAAAAGATATATAGGGTTAGGGTAGTGGCGTAACTACCGTCGTAGCAGCTACAGCCGGGCTTGTAGGAGGCACGGCCTGACCAGCAATAATCATGGGCACAGGCAATCACCCTATGGTTGGGCAAGGTGGTCTGTACACTCAATGGCTGGGCAAGGTGTTCTGAACACTCCATAGTTGGCCTAGAGAAACTGCCTTTTCCTTATCAATATGCATGAGCTCAGCTACATTTTGTGAGCAGAGATCAAGCATAGTATCATTCTCTGGCAGTCATTAAATCAATAGTATCATTCTCTGGCAGTCATTAAATCAATAGTATCATTCTCTGGCAGTCATTAAATCAATAGTATCATTCTCTGGCAGTCATTAAATCAATAGTATCATTCTCTGGCAGTCATTAAACCAATAGTATCATGCTCTGGCAGTCATTAAACCAATAGTATCATTCTCTGGCAGTCATTAAACCAATAGTATCATTCTCTGGCAGGCATTAAACCAATAGTATCATTCTCTGGCAGTCATTAAATCAATAGTATCATTCTCAGGCAGTCATTAAACCAATAGTATCATTCTCTGGCAGTCATTAAACCAATAGTATCATTCTCTGGCAGTCATTAAACCAATAGTATCATTCTCTGGCAGTCATTAAACCAATAGTATCATTCTCTGGCAGCCATTAAACCAATAGTATCATTCTCTGGCAATCATTAAATCAATAGTTTCATTCTCTAGAATTTTCTTCAATCAAAAGTAACTTGTCTTTTTTATCCCAGTAACAGACGATTTCAGTAACTAGTCATTTCATTTCAAGCCAAATTAGTGGTCATTTCACACAAAAGTAACTGGTCATTTCAATCTTAGTAAGTAGCCATTCCAATCCAAACTAACTGGTTTATTTCAATCTTAGTAAGTAACCATTCCAATCCAAATTAACTGGTCATTTCAATCTTAGTAAGTAGCCATTCCAATCCAAAGTAACTGGTCATTTCAATCCAACTTTATTTTCTTCAATTAAAAGTCACTTTTATTTTGTATTCAAGTAACTGACGATTTTAATCCAAAATACCTGGTCATTTCAATCCAAAGTACCTGGTCATTTCAATCCAAAGTACCTGGTCATTTCAATCCAAAGTAACTGGTCATTTCAATCCAAAGTACCTGGTCATTTCAATCCAAAGTACCTGGTCATTTCAATCCAAAGTAACTGGTCATTTCAATCCAATGAACCGGTCGTTTTAATCCAAATTAACTTGTTCATTTCAATCCACCTTTATATGTCCCCCTCATAATACTCTCCTGAAAAGCTTCTGTTGTTTTGATAAGGGTCCCTAGGGAAAGGACCTTTGGGTTGGCTTGGTGCATGGCCCACAAGAAACTGTTTGATGCTATTGTCACTTACATCAACACAGAAGTGTGTCTTCTGTGCGTTCTTCGAGTCTAAAACTTTAGAGTGGTTCTCAAACAAGAAATTAAGAAAATGAACACAATCAAAGAGTTGAGTCTTTTTTTGACACCGGAAAATATTCATCTTGCTACAAACCTTCCGGATGTCTACACAGCATAATCTTCTTTTGCTACGTCACATCCGGATGTTTACACAGCATATATCCTCTTGCCACATCACTTCCGGGTGTCTGCACAGCATCTTCTCTTGCTACGTCACTTCCGGAAGTCTACAAAGCATATCTTCTCTTACTACGTCACTTTCGGATGTCTGCACAGCCTATCTTCTCTTGCAACGTCACTTCCGGATGTGTGCACAGCATATCTTTTCTTGCTACGTTAGGTCCGGATATGTGCACAGCTTATCTTCTCTTGTTAGGTCACTTCTAGATCTTAGCACAGCATATATGCTCTCCGTTCCCAAGACACACACTAAAATATATGGTGAACGATCTTTCTCTTTCTGCGCCCCAAAACAAAGGAATTCTTTGCCACTACACATACGCAATATACCAACCACCCAGGCCTTCAAAACTGCACTAAAAACACATCTTTTTAAGTTATACTACCCTGACTGATTCCCCCCCTCTGACCGATAAATGATCTTGCTGGCAGCCGTCCATGGTTTGCCTTGTAAAAGTTATGTGGTGGGATGGGTGAATATACATTGCTGTTCTTTATTTCATAAATGTATTTTATTTTAATGTCATGATTATGTCTCTCTTGATAAAAAAAATTATGTACAGCGCGGTGAGCCAAGCCCTAAGCTGGGGTACTGCGCTATATAAGACCCCTTATTATTATTATTATTATAAATTCTCTTGCTACATCATATCCGGATGTCTACACAGCATATCTTCTATTGCTACATCACTTCCGGATATGTGCAAAGCATGTCTTCTATTGCTACATCACTTCCGGATATGTGCACAGCATATCTTCTCTTGCTACGTCACTTCTGGATGTCTGCACAGCATATCTTCTCTTGCTACATCACTTCAGGAAGTCTACATAGCATATCTTCTCTTGCTACATCACTTCCAAATGTCTGCACGGCATATCTTCTCTTGCTACATCACTTTCGGAGTTCTGCACGGCAAATCTTCTCTTGCTACATCACTTACGGATATGTTCACAACATATCTTTACTTGCTACGTCACTTCCGGATGTCTGAATGTATATCTTCTCTTGCTACGTCACTTCCGGATGTCTGCACAGCATATCTTCTCTTGCTACATCACTTTCGGATTTCCGCACAGCATATCTTCTCTGGCTAGGTCACATCCGAATGTCTACACAGCATATCTTTTCTTGCTATGTCATTTCCGGATATGTGCACAGCTTATCTTCTCTTGCTACGTCACTTCTGGATGTTAGCACAGCATATATTCTCTTGCTACATCACATGCGGATGTCTACACAACACACTTTCTATTACTACATCCGTTCCGGATGTCTGCACATCATATCTTCTCTTGCTACGTCCCTTCCGTGTGTCTACACAGCATATATTCTCTTGCTACATCACTTTAGAATATCTCCACAGCATTTCTTCTCTTGCTACGTCACTTCTGGATGTTAGCACAGCATATATTCTCTTGATACATCACATGCGGATGTCTACACAGCACACTTTCTATTGCTACATCCGTTCCGAATGTCTGCACAGCATATCTTCTCTTGCTTCGTCACTTCCGTATGTCTACACAGCATATATTCTCTTGCGAATTCACTTCCGGATGTCTGCACAGCATATTTTCTCTTGCTACATCACTTCCGGATGTCTGCACAGCATATTTTCTCTTGCTACATCACTTCCGGATGTCTGCACAGCATATTTTCTCTTGCTACATCACATGCGGATGTCTACACAGCACACTTTCTATTGCTACATCCGTTCCGAATGTCTGCACAGCATATCATCTCTTGCTTCGTCACTTCCGTATGTCTACACAGCATATATTCTCTTGCGAATTCACTTCCGGATGTCTGCACAGCATATTTTCTCTTGCTACATCACTTCCGGATGTCTGCACAGCATATTTTCTCTTGCTACATCACTTCCGGATGTCTGCACAGCATATTTTCTCTTGCTACATCACTTCCGGATGTCTGCACAGCATATCTTCTCTCCTCCACTTGACAAGTAACTGTGACACGAGCAGAGAGGTTGTTTTCACAGTTTGATTTCATCTAAATCCACCTATGTGGCACCAAATAATGTATACGGGCCATAACTATACCACACCCCAATTCCAGGGCTGCCACTCATTTTTTTTTTAATTCCCAAGATTTGGTCAAAACATTTCCCAAGATTTCCCAAGACCATGAAAATATAGTAAAAATTTTTTTTTTTAATTCTTGGAAATTTCCCCCCCCCCCAAAAAAAAGTGATTTGTGGTCTTGAATGAGGTAGTGAATTCCCAAGATCTTAGGAAATTCCCAAGGTGTGGCAGTACTGTCCTATACAATTTCAATTAGATCTATCTATTGCACTGTTGTATTCTTGACAAGCCACTTGTCTCTCATTGATAAACTATTCATATAAACTTCATGGAAGCGCACCAATATTTGATCTTTTGATGTCATAGATTCCTAGCACCCAGCCCATGGGTCACGCCCCAAATAATGGCCTGAAAGGGTTCTTTGGGGTCGCTTGCTAGAAATTAAAAAAAAAAACTCCAAAAAATTATTTTACAGAATGTTGTTTTTAATGGATGTCTTAAAAATGTTCTTATAATCTCAATTATTTTTCGAAATTTATTCTCTTCATGTATTTTTTCTATTTATTGTGGTCGCGGGTCACTTAGCTTCAATCATTTGGGGATGTGACTAAAAAAATTGAGAACCTGTGTCATAGATCTTACAGCAGTGAAATTTTGTTTCAAAAATACAAATTAAAATCTTTAAATATTTTCTTTTGCTTTATCCATTTCAGATGAGCGCATCCACTGCTCAGTACAAGAAGAGTGCATCCACTGGTCAGTACAAGAAGAGCGCATCCATTGGTCATTACAGATAGATATCAGAACAATACGTCCTGGGCGTTGGCATCATCATAGACAATTAACAACGTGAGACTCCCTGCAATTTGATTTTCAACATTTGTATTGATAAACAAATTAGTCACCGTTTAATTTTTTGAATTGTTTGGAAAATTTGTTTAATCAACACGGGAAATCTGTGTAAGGCCAATAAATACGTCTGTAAAGGGAATCGAAATAGTTTACTACTTATTTATGTTTTTGAATTTATCGTCTGTACTGAATTTATTGTCTGTGCTTGAATTTGTTGTATGTGTTTAAATTTATTGTCTGTCCTTGAATTTATTATCTGTCCTTGAATTTTTTGTCTGTCCTTGATTTTATTATCTATCCTTGAATTTCTTGCCAGTTCTTGAATTTATTGTCTCTCCTTGAACTTAGTGTCTGTGTTTCAATTTATTGTCTGTGCTTAAATTTATTGTCTGTGCTTGAATTTATTTTCTTTGCTTGAATTTATGGTCTGTCATTGAATTTATTGTGTTTCTTTGAATTTATTGTCTGTCCTTGAATGTATCGTCTGTCATCGGATTTATTGTCTGTCGTTGAGTTTATTGTCTGTGTTTGCTTATATTGTCTGTCCTTGTTTGTTGTCATGTAATCTCCGACCATCAGTGTGTACACCTAAAAATACTCTTCGTTTGGGATAGGATTCATTTGTAGTGTTAATATAGAGCGATACTTCTGTAAATAGTATTTCCTACTAGAGCTAAAGTTTATTCTCGTTTTAGGTGAGACAGTAAAAAAGAGCCATAACTCCAGCTTTGATACTATAATATAAAAGAAACTTCAGCAATTCCGATATATAATTATTTCAGTAATAATTAATATGCATTGTATGTTAAAGTATTTACATTTTTCTTTACACGTCAATTAAGTTTCTCTTAAGTTTCTCTTAAGTTTCTCTGTAGATTTAAAGTCATCACAATTCGGTGATTTCCGATTAGCTTGGGAATTCTCATTTAATGTGTGTACACATTGTAACCCGGAAGTACCTTTAAAGTTAAACAAACAACGGGAATTCCCCTTTTATGAAGAAAAATATACAAAATGTTAAGTTATATTTTGAAGCTGGAGCGACTTCAATACACCCGTTAGTTGGAAAGATTTTTATGCGAAGGTCATGAGTTCAAAACTCAAATCTTGGATATTTTGAATAACATTAAATTCTTTTATTTTAATCAAATACAAGATTTCAATTTAATTTTTGTAAAGACCAAAACAAAAGGAAAGATAATTAGTACAAACATGTCATGAAATGCAAATATTCAAAATAAACTAGAGCAATTAAATAAATGTATGTTCAATAATTTCACTTTATTTTACAAGTCGCATTTTTCGCCAATTATATAACATTAAAACCAAATATATTTAAGATGTAAATCCACAAAAAAACTCTTTAATGTAACCTCTTTCATTTAAAGATACATCACAAGGAAAATCAATTTTCAAGTGGAATTTTTTTTACATTATATAATACAGCTGTTGTTTTTTTTTAAATTTGGTATATCTATGTCTGTAATAAATATTGAAGGATTAGGTATAACAAAGTTATTGAAAGGAATAGTGGGCATAATAAAGTTACTGAAGGATTTTTAGGTATGAAAAAGTTACTGGATTTTGATTAGCTGTATCAATATGAACATTTCAAACTAGTGCTATGTAGGAAACAATTTATTTTAAGACCAGTTGAGAATTGGGTAGCATGTAGGTTTACCGACACAAACTTGAAAGACAGACACTTTATCGACACACACTTCATTGACAGAAACTTCATGGACACACACTTCATCGAAAGACACTTCACCACCACACACTTCATCGAAAGACACTTTATTGACACACACTTCATTGATAGACACTTTATCGACACACACTTCATTGATAGACACTTCATCAACACACACTTCATTGATAGGCACTTTATTGACAAAAACTTAATCGAAAGACACTTCATTGACTGAGAGTTCATTGACACACACGTCATCGATACACGCTTCACCGACAAACATTTCATCGACAGACACAAAACCGAGGTAACTTCATTGCAAACTTTTCATCGACAGACACTTTACCGACATACACTTCATCGACACACTTCATAGACAGACATTTTACAGACAAACACTTCATGGACAGACAGTTCATCTACACTACCTTCATCGAAAGACAATTCATTACCTGAAACTTCATTGAAACATAAGTCATTGACACAGACTTCATCAACAGAAACTTCACCGACACACATTTCATCGACACACATTTCATTGACAGACATATCAGTGACAAACACTTCACCGACAACCTTTTCATCGACACGCACTTCATAGACACACACTTCACATACAAATACTTCATTGACAGAAACTTCATTGACAGACACTTCATAGACTGATAATTCATTGACATTCACGTCATCTACAACACTCCATCGACAGACACTTCACCGACTTTTAATTCATCGAATGACACTTTAACGAGAGAAATTTGATCGAAAGGCGTGTCATCAACATATTGAACACAAAAATTTATCAAAGTCAGCATTCATTTGTTTCATCAAGCAGCTTCATTTTGAAATCTTTAGACAATTACAATGCCACACATGCTCCACAACAATTTATTCTCTTCAATGTTTGGACTAGTCCCATACTGTCAGGGTGTCTCTGCTGATTTTATCTCGGTTTTAACTGGGGGGGGGGGACTGGAACTTCAGCTAATACCTTGTTGGGTGTTGACACACTAGACTTATTTCCACCCAGCCACCATGATATGTTTCATCAAGCAGCTTTATTTTGAAATCTTTAGACACTTACCATGCCACACATTCTCCCCCACCATTTATTATCTTCCATGTTTGGACTAGTCCCATACTGTCGGGGTGTCTCTGCTGATTTTATCTCGGTTTTAACTGGGGGGGGGGGGACTGGAACTTCAGCTAATACCTTGTTGGGTGTTGACACACTAGACTTATTTCCACCCAGCCACCATGATGTTTAAGATTGCGATTGAAGCTGAAGAGTTCGCTGTCAATACTTACATCAACAGATGTTAGTGTATCTTCTGTCACTGTCTATTGTTATGTAGCACTTACAATTGGTAATTGTGAATTACACTAGTAAATAATAATTCATTTTTTTTTAATATTTGGATTACCGCATGAAACTATCACTATTGTTGCAAATCATCAACAATCACTGCAAATCATCAACAATGACTGCAAGTTATTAATAATCACTGCAAATTGTCAAAAATCACTGCAAATAATGAATAATCACTGCAAGTTTTGGTGCTGGGTGGTCTAAACTGAGCAAATCTCAAGTTGGTGGTCTGGAGTTCAATTCCAGCTAGAGCAAAAACACCACCAGCACCCCGGGTAGATGGGACTCGTTAACCTTGGATGGCAACTCATCTAAGAGAAGGAAACTCTGAAATCAAACCCGGAGATGGAGTCCCGAAAGGCAGATAACATTGATACAATGAAACATTCCGACAACTCCTGCGACGTCACTGGTGCCAAGCTGTATCATCCAATGATGTTCCCTTGGGTTACCCAGCGGCGTGGAGAGAGGCGATTTGCTGTTGGGAACCAGCTTATAATCCTTCAAGTATAATAATCCCAGGCTATGTGGATTTCGTCCTACGAAGCCCACTCCATCGTCACATTGTGACGGACGGATGCCAGACTGCAAGTTATTAATAATAACTGCAAATTATTAATTATCACTGGAATTTATTAATAATCACTGCAAATTATTAATAATCACTGCAAATCATAAATTACTATTGTAGACTACTTTAAAGTTTGCAATTTTATACTGAAAATTATACTGATTTATATCAAATACAACATATATATTACAGTTCCATTATTTCACTTTCATTTGAGAATCACCGATCCAAATGCCTTTATCTATCTGGTCAGACCTTTCAGTGAGATTGTATATCTTCATGAGCATGTGTCGGGTCCGGTCAGCGAATGCAGAACACTGTCATGTGGCAGTTCATTTCAAAAGATTTCCTGTCACACCCCCCACCCCGCCCCTGCTGGTGCCACTCACCAGTGTCTGGCTCGCGCCGTCTGTCAGTTGACCTAACATCAGTTGTTGTTTTTTAATAATTCAATGTGTCGATCAGCTGATGAGACTTGTGTTCCATATCTGGTAGACGTAGTGATGCGGCGGCGGCCTGCACAATCGGCCTTGTCAGTCCAAGGCAACAACACCAAACGGAATTTTAAAAGAGAGGGGTCGGTAGGAGTATGACAAAGACAAACATGGCCGACCGTGCTCTGTCACGTGATACTCTCTTGTACGTGATCTGTTTTCCCAGCACGCGATACTCTCTTGTACGTGATCTGTTTGCCCTAGCACGCGATGCTCTGTTGTACGTGATCTGTTTGCCCTAGCACGCGATACTCTCTTGTACGTGATCTGTTTGCCCTAGCACGCGATACTCTCTTGTACGTGATCTGTTTGCCCTAGCATGCGATGCTCTGTTGTACGTGATCTGTTTGCTCTAGCACGCGATACTCTCTTGTACGTGATCTGTTTGCCCTAGCACACGATACTCTCTTCTACGTGATCTGTTTGCCCTAGCACGCCATACTCTCTTGTACGTGATCAGTTGCTTTAGCACGCGATACTCTCTTGTACGTGATCAGTTGGCTTAATCACGCCATACTCTCTTGTACGTGTTCATATACTTTTCAAACAAGGGACCATATATGGCATAAGATTTTTAATACCCCATGTCTATCAAATGAAGTTGTGAAGAGATTTCTTACAGTTGAGCTCTATTTGTATTTTATTGACCACTACAGTAACAGCACTGGGGATACTCTGGATGTAAAGACATGAAGATGGACCACAAGAATCAGGTGTGTGTGTGTGTGTGAATTTTTAGCTCTCCAGGATGAAGGGATGAGCTTAAAGAAGTGTAACCACCTCAAACAAGCATGATGAAGATTATGATGATTCATTAGTTGTATAGTACTTGTAACGGAGCTAGTGTAGCCTGCTCACAGCGCTCTGATAACATAAAATCTATTGAAAGAAAAAAGTCTTTAAATGTGTCTTAAATTATGTAAGCATATTCATTTAGCACCGCCCCCCCCCCCTTAAGGTAAAGATAAACTGTTCCATAATTTAGGCACTATAGCTTCAAAAGAGCGCAGTCCGTATGACTTCTTTCTGTATCCATCCACACGGGAACTCTCAGTAGGGAATGTGATGAAAAGTACAGGTTCTTTAAATGTTTGGAAATCAGTTCTTGTAGATAGTCAGGTGCAGAGCCTTCCAAACAGCTGTATGCCAGGTGCAGAGCCTTCAAGGCAGCTGTATGCCAGGTGCAGAGCCTTCAAGGCAGCTGTATGCCAGGTGCAGAGCCTTCCAAACAGCTGTATGCCAGGTGCAGAGCCTTCCAAACAGCTGTATGCCAGGTGCAGAGCCTTCCAAACAGCTGTATGCCAGGTTCAGAGCCTTCCAAACAGCTGTATGCCAGGTTCAGAGCCTTCCAAACAGCTGTATGCCAGGTGCAGAGCCTTCCAAACAGCTGTATGCCAGGTGCCGAGCCTTCCAAACAGCTGTATGCCAGGTGCAGAGCCTTCCAAACAGCTGTATGACAGGTTCAGAGCCTTCCAAACAGCTGTATGCCAGGTGCAGAGCCTTCCAAACAGCTGTATGCCAGGTGCAGAGCCTTCTACACAGCTGTATGTCAGGTGCAGAGCCTTCCACACAGCTGTATGCCAAGGTGCAGAGCCTTCCAAACAGCTGTATGCCAGGTGCAGAGCCTTCCAAACAGCTGTATGCCAGGTGCAGAGCCTTCCAAACCGCTGTATGCCAGGTGCAGAGCCTTCTACACAGCTGTATGCCAGGTGCAGAGCCTTCTACACAGCTGTATGCCAGGTTCAGAGCCTTCCAAACAGATGTATGCCAAGTGCAGAGCCTTCCATACAGCGTGTACGCAAGGGACAGACTCCACACACATGGTAAATTCAATTAAAGCCGGTAAAACTGAACTGGTTTTAATTAAAGCAGACGTATACATTGTTAGTGCTAGGGTGTCCCATGTTAGCACTACGGCCCTCCTGTTAGCACTACAGCTACCATGTCAGCACTAAGGCCCCCATACTAGTTGCTAAAGGCCCAATACTAGCTCTAGTGTCGTAATGATAGTGCTAGGGCTCCCATGTTAGCGCTAGGGTCTTCATACTTGTTATAGAGCCCCCATATTAGCTCTAGTGTCTCATGTTAGTGGTAAGGCTGTCTAGGGTTTTTTCACATCTTCAACTGACAAAATATGCCTTTTTAAATTGTTAAACGGCCATTTGACCGTTTACAATGGATCTCAAACTGATTTTGTTCGTGTTACATGATTCAAATTACTATGATTGAAAGGAATGTAAATAGATCTCATACATTGTAATTTGGGTTAGAGTGTTTGTTATTGATTTGAACGGAAGTTATGGTAGGAGCATTCTGCTCTCCCCCCCCCCGGGTGAGTTATGGTAGGAGCATTCTGCTCCCCCCTTCCCCGGGTGAGTTATGGTAGGAGCCTTCAGCTCTCCCCCCCCCCCGGGTGAGTTATCGTAGGAGCCCAAATCTGCCCCAAATGAGCTATGGTAGGAGCATTCCCCAAATGAGCTATGGTAGGAGAAATCCCCAAATGAGCTATGGTAGGAGCATTCCCCAAATGAGCTATGGTAGGAGCATTCCCCAAATGAGCTATGGTAGGAGCATTCCCCAAATGAGCTATGGTAGGAGCATTCCCCAAATGAGCTATGGTAGGAGCATCCTCTTCAAGCGTGGCGGGAAGAAAGGTGTGGAGGGGGGCATGAACTTTTTTCTTTAAATAGAGGTGAAGATTTCGGCCACATGAAAGGGTTTGTCGTTAAAGAGGTGGGGGGGGGGGGATCGAGCCGCTCCCGAATCCCCCGTGATTGTACCGAAAGTTTAGGTCACCAAGGTCAGATCAATGACGTCATCGATATGCTACAGCCGTAACAAGGAAGGACACAGCCGTAACAAGGAAGGACACATGCGTAACAAGTAAGGACACAGTCGTAACAAGTAAGGACACAGTCGTAACAAGAAAGGACACAGTCGTAACAAGGAAGGACACATGCGTAACAAGTAAGGACACAGTCGTAACAAGAAAGGACACAGTCGTAAAAAGAAAGGATACAGTCGTAACAAGTAAGGACACAGCCGTAAGAAGTAAGGACACAGTCGTGACAAGGAAGTACACAGCTGTAACAAGCTAGTACACAGTCGTAACAAGTAAGGTCACAGTCGTGACAAGTAAAGACACAGTCGTAACAAGTAAGGACACAGTCGTAACAAGTAAGGACACAGTCGTAACAAGTAAGGACACAGTCGTAACAAGTAAAGACACAGTCGTAACAAGTAAGGACACAGTCGTAACAAGTAAAGACACAGTCGTAACAAGTAAGGACACAGTCGTAACAAGTAAGGACACAGTCGTAACAAGTAAGGACACAGTCGTAACAAGTAAAGACACAGTCGTAACAAGTAAGGACACAGTCGTAACAAGTAAAGACACAGTCGTAACAAGTAAGGACACAGTCGTAACAAGTAAGGACACAGTCGTAACAAGTAAAGACACAGTCGTAACAAGTAAGGACACAGTCGTAACAAGTAAGGACAGAGCTTTATTTACACCTCCAGAATAGTGGGTTTTATGGAGACATATCCTATTTTTGTATTTACCAATTTACTTTCCTTTCAAACATGGAAACAATTTGGTTAAAAAACTAGCGCTAGACGTTTATGAAATAACCAACAAAATTAACAACAATTTGATGCATACTGCTATATCTAAATAAATAAATTGTTCTAATTTAAAATATTTTAAAACTCAGATTACACATGTAATACTTTCCCGTTAGTGCCATCTCTTTTCAACAGAAGTATGCTCTGAAGAGGACTTGATTAACATTTAAAGAATAAGGATTATTTTTTGTAAAGGTGCAAAATTTTGAGAAGGGATGGAAATATTGTACAGCTTTATATTGTACATCTTTATATTGTAAATCTTTATATTGTACATCTTTATATTGTACACCTTTATACTGTACATCTTTATATTTTACATCCTTATATTGTACATCCTTATATTGTACATCCTTATATTGTACATCTTTATATTGTACATCTTTATATTGTACATCCTTATATTGTACATCTTTATATTGTACATCTTTATATTGTACATCTTTATACTGTACACCTTTATATTGTACATCTTTATATTTTACATCCTTATATTGTACATCCTTATATTGTACATCTTTATATTGTACATCTTTATATTGTACATCCTTATATTGTACATCTTTATATTGTACATCTTTATACTGTACACCTTTATATTGTACATCTTTATATTTTACATCCTTATATTGTACATCCTTATATTGTACATCTTTATATTGTACATCTTTATATTGTACATCCTTATATTGTACATCTTTATATTGTACATCTTTATATTGTACATCTTTATATTGGACATCTTTATATTGTACATCGTTCGGGAGTTTGGTTTATAATATTTTGTCACACAACTGGAAAATTAAAATGTGTAACTACATTAACAATTACAAACAAAACAAATAACATAATTTATTGGAAACTTTTAGGCTACAACTTTTGGAGAGAACTTTCTAGATGAAAACTGATCTTCACGGAACGAAGTTCAAAGGGAGGAAAACCAGCCTAGAAATGAAACTTGTTGACTAATGGGACGGTTAATTCAATTTGTCGAAATGTTTAGTTAACATTATATATTAGAGTTCAACTGAAGGACAAACAATGTTTCGGTGGGGTGGGTAGGGCGTATGGGTTATTCAGATTAGACGAAGCAGTTTGTTATATGTTACATGCAGTAACAAAATATACTGCAAAATTATATGCTAAAAAACCTTAATTTTTGAAGCGAAACCGCTACAGTGTGTCTAAACCGCTAGATTGTGTCTAAACAGCTAGAAGGTGTCCAAACAGTTACAGTGTGTCTAAACCACTAAAGTGTGTCTAAAGCGCTACAGTGTCTTTAAACCGCTAGACTGTGTCTAAACCACTAGAGTGTTTCTAAACCGTAGAGCGTGTCTAAACCACTAGAATATGTCTAAACCGCTAGAATGTGTCTAAACCACTAAAGTGTGTCTAAACCGCTACAGTTTGTCTAAACCGCTAGAGTGTGCCTAAACGCTAGAGTGTGTCTAAACCGCTAGAGTGTGCCTAAACGCTAGAGTGTGTCTAAACTGCTAGAGTATGCCTAAACCGCTAGAGTATATCAAAACCGCTAGAGTCTGTCTAAACCGCTAGAGTGTCTCTAAACCGCTAGAGTGTGTCTAAACTGCTAGAGTATATCTAAACTGCTACAGTGTGTCTATACGCATAGAATGTGTCCAAAAAGTTACAGTGGGTCTAAACCGCTAGAGTGCGTTTATTGGCTAAAGACACCCGAAAAGCGTGGAAATCTGAAGCACAGCAATCTGTCTCTGTGGCACTGAGGAGCAGACCTGTAAATACATCCTCACCCTTGAACACATCCTGCACCCCCGAACACATCCTGCACCCCCGAACACATCCTGCACCCCTGAACACATCCTGCGCCCCTGAATACATCCTGCCCCCCTGAAAACATCCTGCACCCCCGAACACATCCTGCACCCCTGACCAGTCGACACAGAGGAAGACCTGACCAGTCGACACAGAGGTTGACCTGAACCGATGACACAGAGGTTGACCTGACCAGGTGACACAGAGGTTTACCTGACCAGGTGACACAGAGGTTGACCTGACCAGGCGACACAGAGGTTGATCTGACCAGCTGACACAGAGGTTGACCTGACCAGGCGACACAGAGGTTGACCTGACCAGGCGACACAGAGGTTGACCTGACCAGGCTACACAGAGGTTGACCTGACCATGCGACAAAAGAGATTGACCTGACCAGACGACACGCAGATTGACCTGACCAGACAACACAGAGGTTGATACCAGACTCTGGGGACCAGCCAACCAACTGCAGAATTTGACGGATGTTCTTCCGGCCGACGTACTCTACATTTAAATCAGCTTTGTCATAAATAATAAAGTTTCAAATAATTGTCGCCAATCGTTGCCAGAGTGCCAGAGTGCCAGTTTGCCAGAGTGCAAGAGTGCCAGAGTGCCAGAGTGCCAGAGTGCTAGTCACTTCGTCATTTACACTTCACAGTGATTTCTCCGCGACATGAGTACATAGAGCATTCCATGCTGATAGAAAGATTTGAGTACATGGAGCATTCCATGATGATAGAAAGATTTGAGTACATAGAGCATTCCATGCTGATAGAAAGATTTGAGTACATAGAGCATTCCATGCTGATAGAAAGATTTGAGTACATAGAGCATTCGATGATGATAGAAAGATTTGAGTACATAGAGCATTCCATGCTGATAGAAAGATTTGAGTACATAGAGCATTCCATGCTGATAGAAAGATTTGAGTACATAGAGCATTCCATGCTGATAGAAAGATTTGAGTACATAGAGCATTCCATGATGATAGAAAGATTTGAGTACATAGAGCATTCCATGCTGATAGAAAGATTTGAGTACATAGAGCATTCCATGCTGATAGAAAGATTTGAGTACATAGAGCATTCCATGCTGATAGAAAGATTTGAGTACATAGAGCATTCCATGCTGATAGAAAGATTTGAGTACATAGAGCATTCCATGCTGATAGAAAGATTTGAGTACATAGAGCATTCCATGCTGATAGAAAGATTTGAGTACATAGAGCATTCCATGCTGATAGAAAGATTTGAGTACATAGAGCATTCCATGCTGATAGAAAGATTTGAGTACATAGAGCATTCCATGCTGATAGAAAGATTTGAGTACATAGAGCATTCCATGCTGATAGAAAGATTTGAGTACATAGAGCATTCCATGCTGATAGAAAGATTTGAGTACATAGAGCATTCCATGCTGATAGAAAGATTTGAGTACATAGAGCATTCCATGCTGATAGAAAGATTTGAGTACATAGAGCATTCCATGCTGATAGAAAGATTTGAGTACATAGAGCATTCCATGCTGATAGAAAGATTTGAGTACATAGAGCATTCCATGCTGATAGAAAGATTTGAGTACATAGAGCATTCCATGCTGATAGAAAGATTTGAGTACATAGAGCATTCCATGCTGATAGAAAGATTTGAGTACATAGAGCATTCCATGCTGATAGAAAGATTTGAGTACATAGAGCATTCCATGCTGATAGAAAGATTTGAGTACATAGAGCATTCCATGCTGATAGAAAGATTTGAGTACATAGAGCATTCCATGATTATAGAAAGATTTGAGTACATAAGAGCATTCCATGATGATAGAAAGATTTGAGTACATAGAGCATTCCATGCTGATAGAAAGATTTGAGTACATAGAGCATTCCATGCTCATAGAAAGATTTGAGTACATAGAGCATTCCATGCTGATAGAAAGATTTGAGTACATAGAGCATTCCATGATGATAGAAAGATTTGAGTACATAGAGCATTTCATGCTGATAGAAAGATTTGAGTACATAGAGCATTCCATGATGATAGAAAGATTTGAGTACATAGAGCATTCCATGCTGATAGAAAGATTTGAGTACATAAGAGCATTCCATTGTGATAGAAAGATTTGAGTACATAGAGCATTCCATGCTGATAGAAAAATTTGAGTACATGGAGCATTCCATGCTGATAGAAAGATTTGAGTACATGGAGCATTCCATGCTGATAGAAAGATTTGAGTACATAGAGCATTCCATGCTGATAGAAATATTTGAGTACATGGAGCATTCCATGCTGATAGAAAGATTTGAGTACATAGAGCATTCCATGATGATAGAAAGATTTGAGTACATAGAGCATTCCATGCTGATAGAAAGATTTGAGTACATAGAGCATTCCATGCTTATAGAAAGATTTGAGTACATAGAGCATTCCATGATGATAGAAAGATTTGAGTACATAGAGCATTCCATGCTGATAGAAAGATTTGAGTACATAGAACATTCCAAGCTGATAGAAAGATTTGAGTACATGGAGCATGCCATGCTGATAGAAAGATTTGAGTACATGGAGCATTCCATGCTCATAGAAAGATTTGAGTACATAGAGCATTCCATGCTGATAGAAAGATTTGAGTACATAGAGCATTCCATGCTGATAGAAAGATTTGAGTACATAGAGCATTCCATGATTATAGAAAGATTTGAGTACATAGAGCATTCCATGCTGATAGAAAGATTTGAGTACATAGAGCATTCCATGATGATAGAAAGATTTGAGTACATAGAGCATTCCATGCTGATAGAAAGATTTGAGTACATAGAGCATTCCATGATGATAGAAAGATTTGAGTACATAGAGCATTCCATGCTAATAGAAAGATTTGAGTACATAAGAGCATTCCATGCTGATAGAAAGATTTGAGTACATAGAGCATTCCATGCTGATAGAAATATTTGAGTACATGGAGCATTCCATGCTGATAAAAAGATTTGAGTACATGGAGCATTCCATGCTGATAGAAAGATTTGAGTACATGGAGCATTCCATGCTGATAGAAAGATTTGAGTACATAGAGCATTCCATGATGATAGAAAGATTTGAGTACATGGAGCATTCCATGCTGATAGAAAGATTTGAGTACATAGAGCATTCCATGCTGATAGAAAGATTTGAGTACATAGAGCATTCCATGCTGATAGAAAGATTTGAGTACATGGAGCATTCCATGCTGATAGAAAGATTTGAGTACATAGAGCATTCCATGCTGATAGAAAGATTTGAGTACATAGAGCATTCCATGCTGATAGAAAGATTTGAGTACATAGAGCATTCCATGCTGATAGAAAGATTTGAGGACATAGAGCATTCCATGATTATAGAAAGATTTGAGTACATAAGAGCATTCCATGATGATAGAAAGATTTGAGTACATAGAGCATTCCATGCTGATAGAAAGATTTTAGTACATAGAGCATTCCATGCTCATAGAAAGATTTGAGTACATAGAGCATTCCATGCTGATAGAAAGATTTGAGTACATAGAACATTACATGATGATAGAAAGATTTGAGTACATAGAGCATTCCATGCTGTTAGAAAGATTTGAGTACATAGAGCATTCCATGATGATAGAAAGATTTGAGTACATAGAGCATTCCATGCTGATAGAAAGATTTGAGTACATAAGAGCATTCCATGCTGATAGAAAGATTTGAGTACATAGAGCATTCTATGCTGATAGAAAGTATTGAGTACATAGAGCATTCCATGCTGATAGAAAGATTTGAGTACATAAGAGCATTCCATGCTGATAGAAAGATTTGAGTACATAGAGCATTCCATGCTGATAGAAAGATTTGAGTACATAGAGCATTCCATGCTGATAGAAAGATTTGAGTACATAGAGCATTCCATGCTGATAGAAAGATTTGAGTACATAGAGCATTCCATGCTGATAGAAAGATTTGAGTACATAGAGCATTCCATGCTGATAGAAAGATTTGAGTACATAGAGCATTCCATGCTGATAGAAAGATTTGAGTACATAGAGCATTCCATGCTGATAGAAAGATTTGAGTACATAGAGCATTCCATGCTGATAGAAAGATTTGAGTACATAGAGCATTCCATGCTGATAGAAAGATTTGAGTACATAGAGCATTCCATGCTGATAGAAAGATTTGAGTACATAGAGCATTCCATGCTGATAGAAAGATTTGAGTACATAGAGCATTCCATGCTGATAGAAAGATTTGAGTACATAGAGCATTCCATGCTGATAGAAAGATTTGAGTACATAGAGCATTCCATGCTGATAGAAAGATTTGAGTACATAGAGCATTCCATGCTGATAGAAAGATTTGAGTACATAGAGCATTCCATGCTGATAGAAAGATTTGAGTACATAGAGCATTCCATGCTGATAGAAAGATTTGAGTACATAGAGCATTCCATGCTGATAGAAAGATTTGAGTACATAGAGCATTCCATGCTGATAGAAAGATTTGAGTACATAGAGCATTCCATGCTGATAGAAAGATTTGAGTACATAGAGCATTCCATGCTGATAGAAAGATTTGAGTACATAGAGCATTCCATGCTGATAGAAAGATTTGAGTACATAGAGCATTCCATGCTGATAGAAAGATTTGAGTACATAGAGCATTCCATGCTGATAGAAAGATTTGAGTACATAGAGCATTCCATGCTGATAGAAAGATTTGAGTACATAGAGCATTCCATGCTGATAGAAAGATTTGAGTACATAGAGCATTCCATGCTGATAGAAAGATTTGAGTACATAGAGCATTCCATGATGATAGAAAGATTTGAGTACATAGAGCATTCCATGCTGATAGAAAGATTTGAGTACATAGAGCATTCCATGATGAGAGAAAGATTTGAGTACATAAGAGCATTCCATGCTGATAGAAATATTTGAGTACATAAAGCATTCCATGCTGATAGAAAGATTTGAGTACATAAGAGCATTCCATGCTGATAGAAAGATTTGAGTACATAAGAGCATTCCATGCTGATAGAAAGATTTGAGTACATAGAGTTTTCCATGATGATAGAAAGATTTGAGTACATAGAGCATTCCATGATGATAGAAAGATTTGAGTACATAGAGCATTCCATGCTGATTGAAAGATTTGAGTACATAGAGCATTCTATGCTGATAGAAAGTATTGAGTACATAGAGCATTCCATGCTGATAGAAAGATTTGAGTACATAAGAGCATTCCATGCTGATAGAAAGATTTGAGTACATAAGAGCATTCCATGCTGATAGAAAGATTTGAGTACATAGAGCATTCCATGCTGATAGAAAGATTTGAGTACATAGAGCATTCCATGATGATAGAAAGATTTGAGTACATAGAGCATTCCATGCTGATAGAAAGATTTGAGTACATAGAGCATTCCATGCTGATAGAAAGATTTGAGTACATAGAGCATTCCATGCTGATAGAAAGATTTGAGTACATAGAGCATTCCATGCTGATAGAAAGATTTGAGTACATAGAGCATTCCATGCTGATAGAAAGATTTGAGTACATAGAGCATTCCATGCTGATAGAAAGATTTGAGTACATAGAGCATTCCATGCTGATAGAAAGATTTGAGTACATAGAGCATTCCATGCTGATAGAAAGATTTGAGTACATAGAGCATTCCATGCTGATAGAAAGATTTGAGTACATAGAGCATTCCATGCTGATAGAAAGATTTGAGTACATAGAGCATTCCATGCTGATAGAAAGATTTGAGTACATAGAGCATTCCATGCTGATAGAAAGATTTGAGTACATAGAGCATTCCATGCTGATAGAAAGATTTGAGTACATAGAGCATTCCATGCTGATAGAAAGATTTGAGTACATAGAGCATTCCATGCTGATAGAAAGATTTGAGTACATAGAGCATTCCATGCTGATAGAAAGATTTGAGTACATAGAGCATTCCATGCTGATAGAAAGATTTGAGTACATAGAGCATTCCATGCTGATAGAAAGATTTGAGTACATAGAGCATTCCATGCTGATAGAAAGATTTGAGTACATAGAGCATTCCATGCTGATAGAAAGATTTGAGTACATAGAGCATTCCATGCTGATAGAAAGATTTGAGTACATAGAGCATTCCATGCTGATAGAAAGATTTGAGTACATAGAGCATTCCATGCTGATAGAAAGATTTGAGTACATAGAGCATTCCATGCTGATAGAAAGATTTGAGTACATAGAGCATTCCATGCTGATAGAAAGATTTGAGTACATAGAGCATTCCATGCTGATAGAAAGATTTGAGTACATAGAGCATTCCATGATGATAGAAAGATTTGAGTACATAGAGCATTCCATGCTGATAGAAAGATTTGAGTACATAAGAGCATTCCATGCTGATAGAATGATTTGAGTACATAGAGCATTCCATGCTGATAGAAAGATTTGAGTACATGGAGCATTCCATGCTGATAGAAAGATTTGAGTACATGGAGCATTCCATGCTGATAGAAAGATTTGAGTACATAGAGCATTCCATGCTGATAGAAAGATTTGAGTACATGGAGCATTCCATGCTGATAGAAAGATTTGAGTACATAGAGCATTCCATGATGATAGAAAGATTTGAGTACATGGAGCATTCCATGCTGATAGAAAGATTTGAGTACATAGAGCATTCCATGCTGATAGAAAGATTTGAGTACATAAGAGCATTCCATGCTGATAGAAAGATTTGAGTACATAGAGCATTCCATGATGATAGAAAGATTTGAGTACATAGAGCATTCCATGCTGATAGAAAGATTTGAGTACATAGAGCATTCCATGCTTATAGAAAGATTTGAGTACA
>CAXITT010000554.1:513290-540018 GCA_964033795.1 Lymnaea stagnalis
TGATAGAAAGATTTGAGTACATGGAGCATTCCATGCTGATAGAAAGATTTGAGTACATAGAGCATTCCATGCTGATAGAAAGATTTGAGTACATAGAGCATTCCATGCTGATAGAAAGATTTGAGTACATAGAGCATTCCATGCTGATAGAAAGATTTGAGTACATAGAGCATTCCATGATTATAGAAAGATTTCAGTACATAAGAGCATTCCATGATGATAGAAAGATTTGAGTACATAGAGCATTCCATTCTGATAGAAAGATTTGAGTACATAGAGCATTCCATGCTCATAGAAAGATTTGAGTACATAGAGCATTCCATGCTGATAGAAAGATTTGAGTACATAGAGCATTACATGATGATAGAAAGATTTGAGTACATAGAGCATTCCATGCTGATAGAAAGATTTGAGTACATAGAGCATTACATGATGATAGAAAGATTTGAGTACATAGAGCATTCCATGCTGATAGAAAGATTTGATTACATAAGAGCATTCCATGCTGATAGAAAGATTTGAGTACATAGAGCATTCTATGCTGATAGAAAGTATTGAGTACATAGAGCATTCCATGCTGATAGAAAGATTTGAGTACATAAGAGCATTCCATGCTGATAGAAAGATTTGAGTACATAAGAGCATTCCATGCTGATAGAAAGATTTGAGTACATAGAGCATTCCATGCTGATAGAAAGATTTGAGTACATAGAGCATTCCATGATGATAGAAAGATTTGAGTACATAGAGCATTCCATGCTGATAGAAAGATTTGAGTACATAGAGCATTCCATGCTGATAGAAAGATTTGAGTACATAGAGCATTCCATGCTGATAGAAAGATTTGAGTACATAGAGCATTCCATGCTGATAGAAAGATTTGAGTACATAGAGCATTCCATGCTGATAGAAAGATTTGAGTACATAGAGCATTCCATGCTGATAGAAAGATTTGAGTACATAGAGCATTCCATGCTGATAGAAAGATTTGAGTACATAGAGCATTCCATGCTGATAGAAAGATTTGAGTACATAGAGCATTCCATGCTGATAGAAAGATTTGAGTACATAGAGCATTCCATGCTGATAGAAAGATTTGAGTACATAGAGCATTCCATGCTGATAGAAAGATTTGAGTACATAGAGCATTCCATGCTGATAGAAAGATTTGAGTACATAGAGCATTCCATGCTGATAGAAAGATTTGAGTACATAGAGCATTCCATGCTGATAGAAAGATTTGAGTACATAGAGCATTCCATGCTGATAGAAAGATTTGAGTACATAGAGCATTCCATGCTGATAGAAAGATTTGAGTACATAGAGCATTCCATGCTGATAGAAAGATTTGAGTACATAGAGCATTCCATGCTGATAGAAAGATTTGAGTACATAGAGCATTCCATGCTGATAGAAAGATTTGAGTACATAGAGCATTCCATGCTGATAGAAAGATTTGAGTACATAGAGCATTCCATGCTGATAGAAAGATTTGAGTACATAGAGCATTCCATGCTGATAGAAAGATTTGAGTACATAGAGCATTCCATGCTGATAGAAAGATTTGAGTACATAGAGCATTCCATGCTGATAGAAAGATTTGAGTACATAGAGCATTCCATGCTGATAGAAAGATTTGAGTACATAGAGCATTCCATGCTGATAGAAAGATTTGAGTACATAGAGCATTCCATGCTGATAGAAAGATTTGAGTACATAGAGCATTCCATGCTGATAGAAAGATTTGAGTACATAGAGCATTCCATGCTGATAGAAAGATTTGAGTACATAGAGCATTCCATGCTGATAGAAAGATTTGAGTACATAGAGCATTCCATGTTGATAGAAAGATTTGAGTACATAGAGCATTCCATGCTGATAGAAAGATTTGAGTACATAGAACATTTCATGCTGATAGAAAGATTTGAGTACATAGAGCATTCCATGATGAGAGAAAGATTTGAGTACATAGAGCATTCCATGCTGATAGAAAGATTTGAGTACATGGAGCATTCCATGCTGATAGAAAGATTTGAGTACATAGAGCATTCCATGATGATAGAAAGATTTGAGTACATGGAGCATTCCATGCTGATAGAAAGATTTGAGTACATAGAGCATTCCATGCTGATAGAAAGATTTGAGTACATAGAGCATTCCATGATGATAGAAAGATTTGAGTACATAGAGCATTCCATGCTGATAGAAAGATTTGAGTACATAAGAGCATTCCATGCTGATAGAAAGATTTGAGTACATGGAGCATTCAATGCTGATAGAAAGATTTGAGTACATGGAGCATTCCATGCTGATAGAAAGATTTGAGTACATAGAGCATTCCATGCTGATAGAAAGATTTGAGTACATAGAGCATTCCATGCTGATAGAAAGATTTGAGTACATAGAGCATTCCATGCTGATAGAAAGATTTGAGTACATAGAGCATTCCATGCTGATAGAAAGATTTGAGTACATAGAGCATTCCATGCTGATAGAAAGATTTGAGTACATAGAGCATTCCATGCTGATAGAAAGATTTGAGTACATAGAGCATTCCATGCTGATAGAAAGATTTGAGTACATAGAGCATTCCATGCTGATAGAAAGATTTGAGTACATAGAGCATTCCATGCTGATAGAAAGATTTGAGTACATAGAGCATTCCATGCTGATAGAAAGATTTGAGTACATAGAGCATTCCATGCTGATAGAAAGATTTGAGTACATAGAGCATTCCATGCTGATAGAAAGATTTGAGTACATAGAGCATTCCATGCTGATAGAAAGATTTGAGTACATAGAGCATTCCATGCTGATAGAAAGATTTGAGTACATAGAGCATTCCATGCTGATAGAAAGATTTGAGTACATAGAGCATTCCATGCTGATAGAAAGATTTGAGTACATAGAGCATTCCATGCTGATAGAAAGATTTGAGTACATAGAGCATTCCATGCTGATAGAAAGATTTGAGTACATAGAGCATTCCATGCTGATAGAAAGATTTGAGTACATAGAGCATTCCATGCTGATAGAAAGATTTGAGTACATAGAGCATTCCATGCTGATAGAAAGATTTGAGTACATAGAGCATTCCATGCTGATAGAAAGATTTGAGTACATAGAGCATTCCATGCTGATAGAAAGATTTGAGTACATAGAGCATTCCATGCTGATAGAAAGATTTGAGTACATAGAGCATTCCATGCTGATAGAAAGATTTGAGTACATAGAGCATTCCATGCTGATAGAAAGATTTGAGTACATAGAGCATTCCATGCTGATAGAAAGATTTGAGTACATAGAGCATTCCATGCTGATAGAAAGATTTGAGTACATAGAGCATTCCATGCTGATAGAAAGATTTGAGTACATAGAGCATTCCATGCTGATAGAAAGATTTGAGTACATAGAGCATTCCATGCTGATAGAAAGATTTGAGTACATAGAGCATTCCATGCTGATAGAAAGATTTGAGTACATAGAGCATTCCATGCTGATAGAAAGATTTGAGTACATAGAGCATTCCATGCTGATAGAAAGATTTGAGTACATAGAGCATTCCATGCTGATAGAAAGATTTGAGTACATAGAGCATTCCATGCTGATAGAAAGATTTGAGTACATAGAGCATTCCATGCTGATAGAAAGATTTGAGTACATAGAGCATTCCATGCTGATAGAAAGATTTGAGTACATAGAGCATTCCATGCTGATAGAAAGATTTGAGTACATAGAGCATTCCATGCTGATAGAAAGATTTGAGTACATAGAGCATTCCATGCTGATAGAAAGATTTGAGTACATAGAGCATTCCATGCTGATAGAAAGATTTGAGTACATAGAGCATTCCATGCTGATAGAAAGATTTGAGTACATAGAGCATTCCATGCTGATAGAAAGATTTGAGTACATAGAGCATTCCATGCTGATAGAAAGATTTGAGTACATAGAGCATTCCATGCTGATAGAAAGATTTGAGTACATAGAGCATTCCATGCTCATAGAAAGATTTGAGTACATAGAGCATTCCATGATGATAGAAAGATTTGAGTACATAGAGCATTCCATGCTGATAGAAAGATTTGAGTACATAGAGCATTCCATGCTTATAGAAAGATTTGAGTACATAGAGCATTCCATGATGATAGAAAGATTTGAGTACATAGAGCATTCCATGCTGATAGAAAGATTTGAGTACATAGAACATTCCATGCTGATAGAAAGATTTGAGTACATAGAGCATTCCATGATGAGAGAAAGATTTGAGTACATAGAGCATTCCATGCTGATAGAAAGATTTGAGTACATGGAGCATTCCATGCTGATAGAAAGATTTGAGTACATAGAGCATTCCATGATGATAGAAAGATTTGAGTACATGGAGCATTCCATGCTGATAGAAAGATTTGAGTACATAGAGCATTCCATGCTGATAGAAAGATTTGAGTACATAGAGCATTCCATGCTGATAGAAAGATTTGAGTACATAGAGCATTCCATGCTGATAGAAAGATTTGAGTACATAGAGCATTCCATGCTGATAGAAAGATTTGAGTACATAGAGCATTCCATGCTGATAGAAAGATTTGAGTACATAGAGCATTCCATGCTGATAGAAAGATTTGAGTACATAGAGCATTCCATGCTGATAGAAAGATTTGAGTACATAGAGCATTCCATGCTGATAGAAAGATTTGAGTACATAGAGCATTCCATGCTGATAGAAAGATTTGAGTACATAGAGCATTCCATGCTGATAGAAAGATTTGAGTACATAGAGCATTCCATGCTGATAGAAAGATTTGAGTACATAGAGCATTCCATGCTGATAGAAAGATTTGAGTACATAGAGCATTCCATGCTGATAGAAAGATTTGAGTACATAGAGCATTCCATGCTGATAGAAAGATTTGAGTACATAGAGCATTCCATGCTGATAGAAAGATTTGAGTACATAGAGCATTCCATGCTGATAGAAAGATTTGAGTACATAGAGCATTCCATGCTGATAGAAAGATTTGAGTACATAGAGCATTCCATGCTGATAGAAAGATTTGAGTACATAGAGCATTCCATGCTGATAGAAAGATTTGAGTACATAGAGCATTCCATGCTGATAGAAAGATTTGAGTACATAGAGCATTCCATGCTGATAGAAAGATTTGAGTACATAGAGCATTCCATGCTGATAGAAAGATTTGAGTACATAGAGCATTCCATGCTGATAGAAAGATTTGAGTACATAGAGCATTCCATGCTGATAGAAAGATTTGAGTACATAGAGCATTCCATGCTGATAGAAAGATTTGAGTACATAGAGCATTCCATGCTGATAGAAAGATTTGAGTACATAGAGCATTCCATGATGATAGAAAGATTTGAGTACATAGAGCATTCCATGCTGATAGAAAGATTTGAGTACATAAGAGCATTCCATGCTGATAGAAAGATTTGAGTACATAGAGCATTCCATGCTGATAGAAAGATTTGAGTACATGGAGCATTCCATGCTGATAGAAAGATTTGAGTACATGGAGCATTCCATGCTGATAGAAAGATTTGAGTACATAGAGCATTCCATGCTGATAGAAAGATTTGAGTACATGGAGCATTCCATGCTGATAGAAAAATTTGAGTACATAGAGCATTCCATGATTATAGAAAGATTTGAGTACATAAGAGCATTCCATGATGATAGAAAGATTTGAGTACATAGAGCATTCCATGCTGATAGAAAGATTTGAGTACATAGAGCATTCCATGCTCATAGAAAGATTTGAGTACATAGAGCATTCCATGCTGATAGAAAGATTTGAGTACATAGAGCATTCCATGATGATAGAAAGATTTGAGTACATAGAGCATTCCATGCTGATAGAAAGATTTTAGTACATAGAGCATTCCATGATGATAGAAAGATTTGAGTACATAGAGCATTTCATGCTGATAGAAAGATTTGAGTACATAAGAGCATTCCATGCTGATAGAAAGATTTGAGTACATAGAGCAATCCATGCTGATAGAAAGATTTGAGTACATGGAGCATTCCATGCTGATAGAAAGATTTGAGTACATGGAGCATTCCATGCTGATAGAAAGATTTGAGTACATAGAGCATTCCATGCTGATAGAAAGATTTGAGTACATGGAGCATTCCATGATGATAGAAAGATTTGAGTACATAGAGCATTCCATGCTGATAGAAAGATTTGAGTACATAGAGCATTCCATGCTGATAGAAAGATTTGAGTACATAGAGCATTCCATGCTGATAGAAAGATTTGAGTACATAGAGCATTCCATGCTGATAGAAAGATTTGAGTACATAGAGCATTCCGGGCTTAAATAACATATATAACACCATGTATAACATATATAAAGTATCTACTAACCTACTTAATCGTCAAAAATAGCGGTGGTGGTTGTTAAAAAGAATTTTTTTTAAGTAATCAATTATTTTTAATTTTTTCTCACACATCTAATGAATTTATGACACTTTTTACTATCACCTAAAATCCTTCGTATCTATAAAGTGTCAGAAAATGACAAATGATGGTGGTGGGGACATATCTTGTTGGACTTATCTGACCAAACAATTGATGGTGGTGGGGACATATCTTGTTGGACTAATCTGACCAAACAATTGATGGTGGTGGGGACATATCTTGTTGGACTAATCTGACCAAACAATTCGTATCTTAAAGATTATTAAGTTCATATTTCATGTTTACAGTATTAAATCTCGTCTGTGTATTTTTACTAGTGTTAAGACAACCGAATTACGTTGTTACAATGCTATTTTATTTAAACAGAGTACGGAGTTAAGTTTAATGCAATATGTAAGGATTTATGCAATATGTAAGGATTTATGCAATATGTAAGGAATTATGCAATATGTAAGGATTTATGCAATATGTAAGGACTTATGCAATATGTAAGGATTTATGCCATCTTGTTTCCACCCACGACATTGAACTGCGCTCTCATAATTTTGCTGTCATTTTCGGGATGAGCGCACATATCTTGTCTACGTGGATTAGGGTGGAAATTATACGCCAAGATTTCAAGTGACAGACGGGGTCAAGATGCAGATGGGCCGGTAATCCGATTGACCCGGCAAAGGTCAATATTGTGCAACTTTGGATGCATCGCCTTCGGGCTCCTTCTAGTGGACATTGGCTTTGAACATTACGGACCATAACGGTCTTTTCGAGAAATAGGCTTGTCTGGATGTGTTCATCACTTTGTTATGCTTGAAAGCGGAGCTCGAAAGAAACTCTTTTTGTTTTTAAAAGTTTGTCTCTCAATACATTAGGCGTGGGGAAATATGGCGGGTGTTGGAAAGGAAAGGGTGTGGGTGTGTGCGGGGGAGGGGGGGAACAGGCCAGTAATGTTTGCACAATGACAGTTCTTAGGTGGCTTTTGTGTCACATACTTGTCTAGGGCTTAACCCTGTTTGGAAAGGTGGGTGGGATGTTACACCGTGTCTGAGTATTGTGAGGAAATAGCTGGTGGGTCCAAGTGTTAGGCACAAAACGTTAAATTTTTCATGTCCTACAGAAAGTTCGACACATTACCTGCCGGCCTTTAAAGAATAGTCCTACAGCTGGTCCTACAGCTGGTCCTACACCCTACCTGTCAGTCTTTAAGCAATAGTCCTACAGACAGCCTAAACCCTACCTGCCGACCTTTAAAAAATAGTCCTACAGCTAGTCCTACACCCTACCTGTCGGTCCTTAAACAATAGTCCTAAAGATAGTGCTACGTCATACCGGTGGCTTTTCCTTGATTAATATAATAGTCACCTCCAAAAAAATTTAACTTCTTACCTGGGTTCAACCGTCACGCATGACGCTCGCTGCTCTACAGCTTTCCCCCCTCCCCCCCCCCAAAAAAAAAAAACAACAAAAAAAAAACACCCTTACTATTAATATAAAAAATGTTGTGTTAGGGGGGGGGGAGGGTCGGTTGTGAATAGTAAGCAGCCACACCAGAAGAGAAATATATATAAGAGAGTGTTTAGAAAACTAATGCAATAACTTTTCTACGTATTTTGAACAGCTGTATTAAATTTCATAGATCAAAGGTCAAGCAAGAAACTCTTAACGAAATAGATACTAGATACTGTATCTTAAATACATGTACTTTTAAATCTCTGACACAAGCTAACCTTAGGGGGGGGGGAGGCCCACGGTTTTGTTTTGTTTTGTTGTTGTTGTTGTTGTGGACATTTTTACAAGACAATTATTTGACGTCATCAAGTGCATCCGTTGACAATTATCGCTTGTGTATTATCGACGGAAAAAAAAGAACATCTGATGGCCACCGGATGGTTTGAGAGTGAGAACCCTTGAAATAGTGTTGTGTGGCTAAAGTAATCGCTAACAACGCGAGTAGAAACTTTAACTGTTAGTGGAAATCAATCAGCAGTCGGGAGTTAATAGGGGGGCGATAAAAATTTTCGAGGGCGATTATTTCATACACTTGATGACAATGGTGGCGTTCTGAGCGGTCAAAGGCGCCCGGGGCGTCATTAAACAACAAACGCTCGTCTCTTTGCGGGGAGTCAATCTCAAAGAGTTAACATAGGATAACATTAAAAGTGACGAGTGGCGCCCCGGGGGCTTTTGTTTGGCGTATCCGAGTCACTGATCAAAGGGGGCGCGGGAAGTTGGGGAGTGGTAAAAAGGAGATTTCTTGACACAATAACTTGGGGGTTCGATCACAGATAACATTTACATAATTTGACAGTTATTTGTAGACAACTTTGTTGCGCAATTATTTATTTATTTTTTTTGCTCGGGGGTCTGGACTTTTATTGGATGTTTTTCTGTTGAACGGTCCACTGAATGGTCTTCTGTTGCACGGTCCACTGAATGGTTTTATTTTGCACGGTCCACTGAATGGTTTTATTTTGCATGCTCCACTGAATGGTTTTATTTTGCACGCTCCACTGACTGGTTTTATTTTGCACGGTCCCTTGAATGGTTTTCTGTTGCACAGTCCAGTGATTGGTCCTCTGTTGCATGGTCCACTGAATGGTCTTCTGTTGCACGGTCCAGTGAATGGTCTTCTGTTGCATGGTCAACTGAATGGTTTTATTTTGCACGGTCCACTGATTAGTTTTATTTTGCACGGACCACTGAATGGTTTTATTTTGCATGGTCCAGTGAATGGTTTTATTTTGCATGGTCCAGTGAATGGTTTTATTTTGCACGGTCCAGTGAATGGTTTTATTTTGCACGGTCCACTGAATGGTTTTATTTTGCACGGTCCAGTGAATGTTTTTTTTTTGCATGGTCCACTGAATGGTTTTATTTTGCACGGTCTACTGAATGGTTTTCTTTTTTGCACGGTCGACTGAATGGTTTTTTTTGCACGATCCAGTGAATGGTTTTATTTTGCACGGTCCACTGAAGTGTTTTATTTTGCACGGTCCACTGAATGTTTTTTTTTTTGCACGGACCAGTTGAAGGTTTTTTTTTGCTAGGTCCAGTGAATGGGTTTATTTTGCATGGTCCCCTGCATGGTTTTATTTTGCACATTTTTGCACGGTCGACTGAATGGTTTTTTTTGCACGATCCAGTGAATGGTTTTATTTTGCACGGTCCACTGAAGTGTTTTATTTTGCACGGTCCACTGAATGTTTTTTTTTTTGCACGGTCCAGTGAAAGGTTTTATTTTGCTAGGTCCAGTGAATGGTTTTATTTTGCATGGTCCACTGAATGGTTTTATTTTGCACGGTCCAGTGAATGGTTTATTTTGCACGGTCCACTGAATGGTTTGATTTTGCAAGGTCCACTGAATGGTTTTATTTTATTAACGGTCCCCTGAATGGTTCTATTTTGCACAGTTCACTGCATGGTTTTATTTTGCACGGGCCAGTGAATGGTTTTATTTTGCACGGTCCAGTGAATGGTTTTATTTTGCACGGTCCAGTGATTGTTTTGTTTTCCATGGTTCACTGAATGGTTTTTTGTTGCACGATCGACAATTTTCATTTGTAATTTTTACTACATTTCCCAGACAACAATCTCTTTAGGAAAAAAATATGTTTACCATTTTTGTCCATCTGATGCAATTATCATGTCCTTTAATATGGTCTTCTGTTTCACGGTCCAGCGAATGGGTTTATTTTGCACCGTCCACTTAATGGTTTTATTTTGCACGGTCCACTGAATGGTTTTATTTTGCACGGTCCACGGAATGTTTTTTTTTTCCAAGGCCCAGTGAATAGTTTTATTTTGCACGATCCAGTGAATGGTTTTATTTTGCACGGTCCACTGAATAGTTTTATTTTGCACGGTCCAGTGAATATTTTTATTTTGCACGGTCCACTGAATGGTTTTATTTTGCACGGTCAAGTAAATGGTTTTATTTTGCATGATCCAGTGAATGGTTTATTTTGCACGGTCCACTGAATGGTTTTATTTTGCACGGTCCACTGAATGGTTTTTTTTTGCACGGTCCAGTGAATGGTTTTATTTTGCACGGTCCAGTGAATGGTTTTATTTTGCACGGTCCAGTGAATGGTTTATTTTGCACGGTCCACTGAATGGTTTTATTTTGCAAGGTCCACTGAATGGTTTTATTTTATTAGCGGTCCCCTGAATGGTTCTATTTTGCACAGTTCACTGAATGGTTTTATTTTGCACGGGCCAGTGAATGGTTTTATTTTGCACGGTCCAGTGAATGGTTTTATTTTGCACGGTGCAGTGATTGTTTTGTTTTCCATGGTTCACTGAATGGTTTTTTGTTGCACGATCGACAATTTTCATTTGTAATTTTTACTACATTCCCCAGATAACAATCTCTTTAGGAAAAAAATATGTTTACCATTTTTGTCCATCTGATGCAATTATCATGTCCTTCAATATGGTCTTCTGTTTCACGGTCCAGCGAATGGTTTTATTTTGCACCGTCCACTTAATGGTTTTATTTTGCACGGTCCACTGAATGGTTTTATTTTGCACGGTCCACGGAATGGTTTTATTTTCCAAGGCCCAGTGAATAGTTTTATTTGCACGATCCAGTGAATGGTTTTATTTTGCACGGTCCACTGAATAGTTTTATTTTGCACGGTCCAGTGAATATTTTTATTTTGCACGGTCCACTGAATGGTTTTATTTTGCACGGTCAAGTAAATGGTTTTATTTTGCATGATCCAGTGAATGGTTTATTTTGCACGGTCCACTGAATGGTTTTATTTTGCACGGTCCACTGATTGGTTTTTTTTTTGCATGGTCCAGTGAATGGTTTTATTTTGCACGGTCCAGTGAATGGTTTTATTTTGCACGGTCCACAGAATGCTTTTTTTTTTGCACGGTCCAGTGAATGTTTTTATTTTGCACGGTCCACTGAATGGTTTTATTTTGCACGATCCAGTGAATGGTTTGATTTTGCACGGTCCAGTGAATTGTTTTATTTTGCACGGTCCAGTGATTGGTTTTGTTTTCCATGGTTCACTGAATGGTTTTTTGTTGCACGATCGACATCTTTCATTTGTAATTTTTACTACATTCCCCAGACAAAAATCTCTTTAGGAAAAAATACGTTTATCATTTTTGTCCATCTGATGCAATTATTATGTCCCTTAATATGGTCTTCTGTTTCACGGTCCAGTGAATGGTTTTATTTTGCACGGTCCAGTGAATCGTCTTCTTTTGCACGGTCAACTGAATGGTTTTATTTTGCACGCTCCACTGAATGGTTTTATTTTGCACGGTCCAGGGAATGGTTTTATATTGCATGGTCCACAGAATGGTCTTCTGTTGCAAGGTCCACTGAATTTTTTTATTTTGCACGGTCCACTTAATGGTTTTATTTTGCACGGTCCACAGAATGGTTTTATTTTGCACGGTCCAGTGAATGGTTTTAGTTTCCATGACCCAGTAAATAGTTTTATTTTGCACGGTCCAGTGAATGGTTTTATTTTGCACGGTCCAGTGAATGGTTTTATTTTGCACGGTCCACTGAATGGTTTATTTTACATGGTCCACTGAATGGTTTATTTTGCACGGTTCACTGAATGGTTTTATTTTGCATGGTCCAGTGAATGGTTTTATTTTCCATGGCCCAGTGAATAGTTTTATTTTGCATGGTCCAGTGAATGGTTTTATTTTGCACGGTCCACTGAATGGTTTTATTTTGCACGGTCGACTGAATGGTTTATTTTGCACGGTCCACTGAATGGTTTCATTTTGCACGGTCCACTGAATGGTTTATTTTGCACGGTGCACTGAATGTTTTTATTTTGCATGGTCCACTGAATGGTTTTAAATTCCATGGTCCAGTGAATGGTTTTATTTTGCACGGTCCACTGAATTGTTTTATTTTGCACAGTCCAGTGAAGGGTTTTATTTTGCATGGTCAACTGAATAGTTTCATTTTGCACGGTCCAGTGAATGGTTTCTTTTTGCACCTACCAGTGAATGGTTTTATTTTGCATGGTCGATTGAATGGTTTTATTTTGCATGGTCCAGTGAATGGTTTTATTTTGCACGGTCCAGTGATTGTTTAGTTTTCCATGGTTTACTGAATGTTTTTTTGTTGCACATCGACAGTTTTCATTTGTAATTTTTACTACATTCCCCAGACAACAATCTCTTTAGGAAAAGATACTTTTATCATTTCTGTCCATCTGAAGCAATTATCATGTCCTCCAATATGTTAGGCTACATACAAACATGTATTGGCTGTTGTTTTATGTGTGTTCTGTCCAAGCGTTTAAAAGATTGTTGTTGTTGTCAGTGTTGTTGTCAGTGTTGTTGTCAGTGTTGTTGTCAGTGTTGTTGTCAGTGTTGTTTTCAGTGTTGTTGTCAGTGTTGTTGTCAGTGTTGTTGTCAGTGTTGTGGTCAGTGTTTTTGTTGTCAGTGTTTTTGTCAGTGTTAGTGTCAGTGTTGTTGTCAGTGTTAGTGTCAGTGTTGTTGTCAGTGTTGTTGTCAGTGTTGTTGTCAGTGTTGTTGTCAGTGTTGTTGTCATTGTTGTTGTCAGTGTTGTTGTCAGTGTTGTTGTCAGTGTTGTTGTCAGTGTTGTTGTCAGTGTTGTTGTCAGTGTTGTTGTCAGTGTTGTTGTCAGTGTTGTTGTCAGTGTTGTTGTCAGTGTTGTTGTGACGTATGTAATTTGGATGTTGTTCTTCCTTAAAATGTGATGGAGGAAAAAAAGGTAAATTGTTGCCTCCCTCCCTTTCTCCCTTCTTCCTTCCACTATCTCTCTGCAACTCAGCTCCTTCCCTCCACTATCTCTCTGCAACTCAGCTCCTTCCCTCCACTATCTCTCTGCAACTCAGCTCCTTCCCTCCACTATCTCTCTGCAACTCAGCTCCTTCTTTCCACTATCTCTCTGCAACTCACTAACAACCAACGTCATTTGTCATACACCAATACGTCACAAATATAAAACACGTAGCAAAAGCTACACAATTAATCTCCAAATCAAAATGTAATTAATGACGGACTCAATTTTCTAAAAATCATTATTATAACTTATAAAAGTGGGACTATAAAAAAATCTTTATACTTTTTATGAAAGTTTTTTCCCATGCAGAAAATATGATGAGGATGGGATGAGGGTATTGATCTCATCGGTAATATTACCTTTCGAAACACACTAAACTAATCTTTTAGGACCATGACACACCTGGCGGGTGTATATCAAGTCCCACCGATGAAATAGCCCGGTGTGCCAGACCGCGCCACTCTCAGATGTGTCATGTTTAAGACCAAAATCATGTCATGCCGTTGTCCTTGTTACTGTGGCCATGCCACCATCAATTAAGCACATTACACCATACCCACGTCACCTGTTTGGTTGTTTCCCCTTCAAGCCTTCTCCTGCCAACTTATTTCCATCTCATAGTTGGAGGCGGGCTGCCCCTTGGGACGCTCGACCGTCCGCTCGGTTGTTTACATTTTTCTGACAACCCTCGTCCTCGCTCGTGAAATGTCTGGTCGCAAATAGACCAACAGGACCTTAACTCTTAATAGGACGGTCATGAACGCCTCTTTAATTGGTGCGCAACGAAATCTGAGAACGGCAGCGCATACGGTCATGATCAGCACCAGTTATTTTGGACTGATATTGAACGCAACTTGAACGTATGTCTTTGCGACAAGACCACATTTTGTCTTGTGGCACATTACGCCGAATGTTGACCATATGTTGTGCCATGGGGTCACGTGTTTGGATAAAACTGCCAAGATGACATAACGGAACGTCATGTCGGGGAAGATCTGGTGGAAGCTTCTGGAGGATTCAATAAAAGCGAGGTCGCTGCGAGCATCAGGCACAGGTATAACATTTCTTTAAGCCCGGTTAAGTGACTAGAAAAAACTGGTCCACTTCAGTCGGCAGAGTTGTCTCACTCTCCAAACATTTGATGTTTTAATGAAATCATGTTCACGTTAACTGGGTGGACATTTCCTGGGGAATTTTGAGTTGGGGTTTAGAAGTGTGGGTATGTGTGTGGATGTGTGGGTGGCCGGGGGTGGGGGCGGTTATTATTAGATTCAATTATCTTTTAGTAAAAAACATTTAAACAAAATCTTAATAAATTATATAAATAAGAGATGAAGTGACAAAATCAATTGTGCCGCTTTATTCTGCCACGTATTCTTTAAAAAATATATTTATGTATTGACTGATTGATTTAAGGGGTGTTAAAAGTTTATTTCTTGGTGGATATATTGGGGGTTATTTGTTGTTTGATAAATTGGGGGTTATTTGTTGTTAGATAAATTGGGGGTTATTTGTTGTTAGATAAATTGGGGGTAATTTGTTGTTAGATATATTGGGGGTTATTTGTTGTTAGATATATTCAGGGTTATTTGTTGTTAGATATATTGGGGGTTATTTGTTGTTAGATATATTGGGGGTTATTTGTTGTTAGATATATGGGGGGTTATTTGTTGTTAGATATATTGGGGGTAATTTATTGTTAGATGTATTGGGGGTTATTTGTTGTTAGATATATTGGGGTTTATTTGTTGTTAGATATATTGGGGGTAATTTGTTGTTAGATATATTGGGGGGTTATTTGTTGTTAGATATATTGGGGGTAATTTGTTGTTAGATATATTGGGGGTAATTTGTTGTTAGATATATTGGGGGTAATTTGTTGTTAGATATATTGGGGGTAATTTGTTGTTAGATATATTGGGGGTAATTTGTTGTTAGATATGTTGGGGGTTATTTGTTGTTAGATATATTGGGGGTAATTTGTTGTTAGATATATTGGGGGTAATTTGTTGTTAGATATATTGGGGGTAATTTGTTGTTGGATATATTGGGGGTAATTTGTTGTTAGATATATTGGGGGTGATTTGTTGTTAGATATATTGGGGGTAATTTGTTGTTAGATATGTTGGGGTTATTTGTTGTTAGATATATTGGGGCTAATTTGTTGTTAGATATATTGGGTGTAATTTGTTGTTAGATATATTGGGGGTAATTTGTTGTTAGATATATTGGGGGTAATTTAATGTTAGATATATTGGGGGTTATTTGTTGTTAGATATATTGGGGGTTATTTGTTGTTAGATATATTGAGTGTTATATAGTGTTAGAAAAATTTAGCGTTATTTGTTGTTAGATATATTGGGGGTTATTTATTGCTAGAAATATTGGGCGTTATTTGTTGTCAGATATATTGGGGGTTATTTATTGTTAGAAAAATTGAGCGTTATTTATTTTTAGATATATGGGGGTTATTTATTGTTAGAGAGATTGGGAGTTATTTGTTGTTAGATATGTGGGCTTTATTGATTGTTAGAAAAATTTGGGGTTATTTGTTGTTAGAAATATTGGGGGTTATTTGTTGTTAGATATATTGAGGGTTATTTGTTGTTAGATATATTGGGGGTTATTTTTTGTTATTGATTTTGGGGGTTATTTGTTGTTAGATATATTGAGGGTTATTTATTTTTAGATATATTGGGCGTTATTTGTTGTTAGAAATAATGGGGTTTATTTATTGTTAGATATGTTTGGGGTTATTTGTTGTTAGATATATGGGTGTTTATTTGTAGTTGGATATATTGGGAGTTATTGGTAGTTAGATATATTTGGGTTATTTATTGTTATAAATATTGGGGTTTATTTTTTGTTAGATATATTGGGGTTATTTATTGTTAGAATTATTCAGGGTTATTTGTTGTTAGATTTATTGTGGGTTATTTATTGTTATATATATTGTGGGTTATTTTTTGTTAGATATATTGGGTTATTTATTGTTAGAAATATTTGCCGTTATTTGTTGTTAGATTTATTGGGGGTTATTTATTGTTACATATATTGGCGGTTATTTTTTGTCAGATATATGGGGGTCATTTATTGTTTGAAATAAGGGGTTTTATTGATTGTTAGAAATATTGGGGGTTATTTGTTGTTAGATATATTTGGGGGTTATTTGTTTTTACATATATTTGAGTCAGCGGTTACCGGTTTTAAGCCATAGCTCCACTGGCGTAGAGATCGCCATGTCTCACTGGGTGCGTGGAGCTCAGAGGCCACAAAAACATGCACCTAGAAATAAGAAAACAAAAGAAAAAAAGACTCCAGCTCTTCGACTAGCAAGCTGGAACGTGAGGACAATGTGCCTGGACATTACTGCCGACCTGCAGCTCATAAACAATGCAAGGAAAACAGATATCATTGATAGAGAGCTTAGCAGGCTAAACATTGATATTGCCTGTCTCCAGGAAACTAGGCTCCCCGAATTTGGTACCATAAGAGAACACAACTACACTTTCTTCTGGCAGGGTTGACCAATGGACGCACCAAGATAACATGGGATTGGTTTTGCTATAAAAACGCTCTCTGCTCCTCCATAGAACCACCGACACAGGGCACAAATAGAATATTAACTATCCGACTATCAACATCTTCAGGTTTATTCAACATCCTCAGTGCTTATGCCCCAACCCTTTTCTCCAGCTCAGAAGCCAAAGATCAGTTCTAAGAAGATCTTAATCAAACAATAGCCAGCATACCCAACAACGAAGCAATTTACCTTTTGGGTGACTTCAACGCAAGAGTAGGAAGCGATCACATGGCCTGGCCAACCTGCCTCGGTCATTTTGGAAGAGGCAGGCTAAATGAAAATGGGCAGAGACTATTGGAACTGTGCTGTCTATATGGACTATGTGTAACTAACACCTACTTCAACTGTAAGGCTATCCACCAAGTGTCATGGAGGCATCCCCACTCTAAACACTGGCACCAGTTAGATCACATAATCACAAGACGCACACAACTGGCCAGTGTCCTCATCAGACGCAGCTACCACAGCGCAGACTGCGACACAGATCATTCCTTAGTGGCTAGCAAGATAAGGCTACAGCTAAAGAAACTGTATCACACCAAAAACAAGGGTGAACCACGCATAACATCTGCTCCACCAAAAACCCAGAGAGAACAGAAGTATACACCCATAGTCTACAAGAAGCTCTTATACAAACGCCACCAATGGACACTATTGAGTCCAAATGGTCACATTTGCGGGACACTATCTATAACTCGGCTATCACGGCATTTGGAAAGAGAGAACGCAAAAGTGCAGATTGGTTTGAGACCCATTGGCAGGAAATGAAACATGTCACCGATGAAAAAAGAAAGGCCCTCTTAGCTTATAAAGACAGACCTTGCCCAGCAACTCTACAATCGCTTAAAAGCGCCAAGACAAATGCCCAGCAGGCGGCTCGCCACTACGCTAACACATACTGGCTCAATCTAAGCTCCAGCATACAATCAGCTGCTGATAGAGGTGATGCAAAATCAATGTACGAGAACGTAAAGCAAGCAACAGGCCCCCTGACCTCCAAGACTGCAACCTTAATGTCCAAATCAGGAGAAATTATTACTGATCGAGATAAACAACTTAAGCGGTGGATAGAGCACTACTTGTAAATATACGCAACGATAAACCATGTTTCAACCGCTGCCCTGGACGATATCCCAGACTTACCGGTCATGGAGGAGCTTGATACCCTACCCACCATAGAAGAGCTACGTAGAGCCATCGATTGTCTCGCCAGTGGGAAAGCCCCGGGCAATGATTGGTATCCCACTAGAAGCTCTCAAATGTGGAAAAGGAATACTATTACGGCCCTTGCACGATCTCCTTACTCTGTGCTGGGAACAGGGACAGCTACCATAAGAGTTGAAAGATGCAAACATCGTTACATTGTACAAAAATAAAGGAGACAAGAGCGACTGCAACAACTATCGTGGAATCTCCCTCCTCAGCATAGTTGGAAAGACTTTCGCCCGAGTTGCATTAACACGCCTACAGACCCTAGCATCGCGTGTACTCCCAGAATCGCAATGTGGTTTTCGCGCCGGTAGGTCAACCATAGACATGATCTTCTCTCTGCGCCAGCTGCAGGAGAAGTGCAGGGAGCAACATATGCCTTTATACATTGCGTTTGTCGACCTCACTAAGGCTTTTGATCATGTCAGCAGAAGCGGCCTGTTTCAGATCCTCAAAAAGATAGTCTGCCCTACGCGACTGCTTAACATCATCAAGCAGTTCCACGAAAACATGCAGGTTACAGTGTTCTATAACGGTGCCGCCTCAGAAGCTTTTCCAGCGAGTAGTGGAGTTAAGCAAGGTTGCGTGCTGGCTCCTACTTTATTTGAAATCTTTTTCTCCATCCTACTCCAGGATGACTTTCAGAACAACAGCGAGGGGATATACATCCACACTAGAGATGACGGCAAATTATTCAACATTGCCCGCCTTAGAGCTAAGACTAAAACAAGAAAGGTCTTGCTGCATGAGTTCTTGTTTGCGGACGTTGCCGCTTTGGTATCTCACACAGCTGATGGCCTGTAGAGCCTCGTATCCAGCCTATCCGCTGCCTGCAAAGAGTTTGACCTGACAATTAGCCTAAAGAAAACTAACATTATGGCATAGGGCGCTGACTCCCTCCCCACTATCGCCATCGACGACTACGACTTGGATACTGTTGACAAATTCACATATCTGGGATCCAACATATCGAGCACCCTCTCAATGGAGGATGAGATAAGTGGGAGGATAGGGAAGGCCGCAACTGTTATGGCCAGACTGAAGAAAAGAGTCTGGTCAAACGCCAAACTAACAACACGAACTAAGCTGCAGGTGTACCAGGCCTGCGTACTGAGCACACTTCTGTATGGATGCGAGTCGTGGACCACATACTCTAAACACGAAAGAAGGCTCAATGGCTTCCACCTCAGATGCTTGCGCCACATCTTTGACATTAAATGACAAGACAAAGTCCCCAACACGGATGTCCTGTATCAAACAAACATATATAGCGTCCCAGCCATGTTAATCCAAAGACACCTCTGCTGGCTTGGACACGTCAAGCGAATGCAATCTTGTCGCATACCAAAGGACGTGCTATACAGCGACCTGGCGACAGGGAAAGGGTCAGTTGGACGGCCTCGTCTGAGATACTTAGACATATGCAAACGAGACATGAAGTCCTCTAACATTGACATCTCAAACTGGGAGGAGTTGGCAGAGGATCGATCCTCATGGTGGGGCATCGTGAAGGCAGGATCACAACATGCCGAGGATCAAAACAGGGCGGAAAAAGCTGCAAAAAGAGCGAGGAGGAAGGCCGGTAAATACTGCTCCACCGCATTCGTGTGTGAGAAATGTAACAGAGACTGCAATTCGAGGATTGGTCTCACCAGCCACACCAAGAGCTGCAAGCAATAAAGATAATCTATCGTCTCTCGCAGACGGAAAGATGCCATACATACATACATACATTTATAATTAGATATAGTGGGGGTTATTTGTTGTTAGATATATGGGGGTTATTTATTGTTAGATATTTGGGGGTTATTTGTTGTTAGATATATAGGGGTTATTTATTATTAGATATATAGGGGTTATTTATTATTAGATATATTCGGGGTTATTTTTTATTAGATATATTAAAGGTTATTTATTATTAGATATAGAGCGATTATGTATTATTAGATATTTGAGAGTTATTTATTATTAGATATATTGGGGGTTATTTATTATTATATATATTGGGGTTATTTATTATTAGATATGTTGGGGGTTATTTATTATTAGATATATTAAAGGTTATTTATTATTAGATATAGAGCGATTATTTATTATTATATATTTGGGAGTTATTTATTATTAGATATATTGGGGGTTATTTATTATTAGATATATAGGGGTTATTTATTATTAGATATATTGGGGGTTATTTATTATTAGATATATATTGGTTATTGATTATTAGATATATTGGGAGTTATTTATTATAAAATATATTTGGGGTTATTTATTATTAGATATATAGGGGTTATTTATTTTTAGATATAAAAGGGTTATTTATTATTAGATATATTGGGGGTTATTTATTATTAGATATATTCGGGATTATTAATAATTATTAGATATATAGGGGTTATTTATTATTAGTTATATTGGGGGTTATTTATTATTAGATATATTGGGGGTTATTTATTATTAGATATATTCGGGGTTATTTATTATTAGATATATTGGGGGTTATTAATTATTAGAGATATTGGGGGTTATTTATTATCAGATATATTCGGGGTTATTTATTTTTTGATATAAACGGGTTATTTATTATTAGATTTATTGGGGGTTATTTATTATTAGATATATTGGGGGTTATTTATTATTAGATATATTGGGGTTATTTATTATTAGATATATTCGTGGTTATTTATTATTAGATATTTATATAGGGGTTATTTATTATAAAAGATATTGTGGGTTAGTTATTATTAGATATATTGTGGGTTATTTATTATTAGAAATATTGTGGTGTTATTTATTATTAGATATATTGGGGTTATTTATTATTAGATAAATTGGGGGTTATTTATTATTAGATATATTAAAGGTTATTTATTATTAGAGATATCGGGGGTTATTTATTATTAGATATATTGTGGGTTATTTATTATTAGAAATATTGGGGGTTATTTATTATTAGATATATTCGGGGTTATTTATTATAAGATATATTAAGGGTTATTTATTATTAGATATATTGGGGGTTATTTATTATAAGACATATATGGGGTTATTTATTATTAGATATATTGGGGTTATTTATTATTAGATATATTGGGGGTTATTTATTATTAGATATGTAGGGGTTATTTATTATTAGAGATGTTGGGGGTAATTTATTATTAGATATATTGGGGGTTATTTATTATTAGATATATTCGGGGTTATTTATTATAAGATATATTAAGGGTTATTTATTATTAGATATATTGGGGGTTATTTATTATAAGACATATTCGGGTTTATTTATTACTAGATATATTCGGGGTTATTTATTATTAGATATATTTGGGGTTATTTATTATTACATACATAGGGGTTATTTATTATTAGATATATTGGGGGTTATTTATTATTAGATATATTGGGGGTTATTTATTATTAGATATATTTAGGGTTATTTATTATTAGATATATAGGGGTTGTTTATTATTAGATATATTGGGGGTTATTTATTATTAGATATATTTGGGGTTATTTACTATTAGATATATTGGGGGTTATTTATTATTAGATATATTCGGAGTTATTTATTACTAGATATATTGGGGGTTATTTATTATTAGATATATTGGGGGTTATTTATTATTAGATATCTTGTGGGTTATTTATTATTAGATATATTGGGGTTATTTATTATTGGATATATTGGGTGTTATTTATTATTAGATATAAAGGTGTTATATATTATTAGATATTTTGGGGGTTATTTATTATAAGATATATTGTGGGTTATTTATTATTAGATATATCGGGGGTTATTTATTATTAGATATATCGGGGGTTATTTATTATTAGATATATTTGGGTTATTTATTATAAGATATATTAGGGGTTATTTATTTTTAGATATATTGGGGGTTATTTATTATAAGACATATTTGGGGTTATTTATTATTACATATAAAGGGTTTTTTTATTATTAGATATATATTGGTTATTTATTATTAGATATATTGGGGTTATTTATTATTAGATATATTGGGGGTTATTTATTATTAGATATATTGGGGTTTATTTATTATTAGATATATATATTGGGGGTTGTTTGTTATTAGATATATTCGGAATTATTTATTATTAGATATATTCGGGATTATTTATTATTAGATATATAGGGGTTATTTATTATTAATGATATATTGGGGGTTATTTACTATTAGTTATATAGGGTTTATTTATTATTAGATATTATCGGAGTTATTTATTATTAGATATATTTTGGGTTATTTATTATTAGATATATAGGGGGTTATTTATTATTAAATATATTCGGGTTATTTATTATATGATATATTAGGGCTTATGTATTTTTAGATATATTGGGGGTTATTTATTATAAGACATATTTGGGGTTATTTATTATTACATATATAGGGTTTTTTTATTATTAGATATATAGGGGTTATTTATTATTAGATATACTGGTGTTATTTATTATTAGATATATTTGGGGTTATTTATTATTATATATATTGGGGGTTATTTATTATTAGATATATATATTGGGGGTTATTTATTATTAGATATATTCGGGATTATTTATTATTAGATATATTCGGGATTATTTATTATTAGATATATAGGGGTTATTTATTATTAGATATATTGGGGGCTATATACTATTAGTTATATAGGGGTTATTTATTATTAGATATTATCGGAGTTATTTATTATTAGATATATTGGGGGTTATTTATTATTAGATATATTGGGGGTTATTTATTATTAGATATATTGGGGGTTATTTATTATTAGATATGTAGGGGTTTTTTATTATTAGATATATTGTGGGTTATTTATTATTAGATAAATTCGGGGTTATTTATTATTAGTTATATTGGGGGTTATTTATTATTAGATATATATATTGGAGGTTATTTATTATTAGATATATTCGGCATTATTTATTATTAGATATATTCGGGATTATTTATTATTAGATATATAGGGGTTATTTATTATTAGATATATTGGGCGTTATTTATTATTAGTTATATAGGGGTTATTTATTATTAGATATATTGGGGGTTATTTATTATTAGATATAATGGGGGGTTATTTATTATTAGATATATTGGGGGTTATTTATTATTCGATATATTGGGGGTTATTTATTATTAGATATATTCGGGGTTATTTCTAATTAGATATATTCGGGGTTATTTATTATTTGATATATAGGGGTTATTTTTTATTAGATGTATTGGGGGTTATTTATTATTAGATAAATTTGGGGTTATTTATAATTAGATATATTAGGGGTTATTTATTATTAGATATATTGGGGGTTATTTATTATTAGATATATTCGGGATTATTTATTATTAGATATATAGGGGTTATCTATTATTAGATATATTGGGGGTTATTTATTATTATTTATATAGGGGTTATTTATTATTATATAGTTTTGGAGTTATTTATTATTAGATATAGTGGGGGTTTTTTTATTAAAAGATAAATTGAAGGTTATTTATTAAAAGATATTTTGGGGTTATTTTTTATTAGATAAAGAGGTGTTATTTATTATTAGATATATTGGGGGTTATTTATTATTAGATATATGGGGGTTATTTATTATTAGATATATTTGAGGTTTATTTATTATTAGATATATAGGGGTTATTTATTATTAGATATATAGGGGTAATTTATTATTAGATATATAGTGGTTATTTATTATTAGATATATAGGGGGTTATTTATTATTAGATATATTGTGTTTTTTTGTTGTAAGATATATTGGGGGTTAATTATTATTAGATATATGGGGGTTATTTATTATTAGATATATTGGAGGTTATTTATTATTAGATATATTTGGGGTTATTTATTATTAGATATATAGGGGTTATGTATTATTAGATATTTTATGGGTTATTTATTATTAGATATATAGGGGTTATGTATTATTAGATATATAGGGGATTATTTATTATTAAATATATAGCGGTTATTTATTATTAAATATATGGGGGTTATTTATTATTAGATATATTTGGGTTATTTATTATTATATATATAGGGGATTATTTATTATTAGATATATTCGGGATTATTTATTATTAGATATATTCGGTGTTATTTATTATTAGATATATTGCGGTTATTTATTATTAGATATATGGGGGTTATTTATTATTAGATATATTTGGGTTATTTATTATTAGATATATTGGGGTTTATTTATTAATAGATAAAATGAGGTTTATTTATTATTAGATATATTTGGGTTTATTTATTATTAGATAATGAGGTGTTATTTATTATTAGATATATTCGGGGTTATTTATTATTAGATATATAGGGGTTATTTATTATTTGATATATTGGGGGTTATTTATTATTGGTAATAGTGGGGGTTATTTATTAATAGATAAATTGAAGGTTATTTATTATAAGATATTTTGGGGTTATTTTTTATTAGATAAAGAGGTGTTATTTATTATTAGATATATTGGGGGTTATTTTTTTTATTAGATATATGGGGGTTATTTATTATTAGATATATTTGGGGTTTATTTATTATTAGATATATAGGGGTTATTTATTATTAGATATATAGGGGGTTATTTATTATTAGATATATTGTGTTTTTTTTGTTGTAAGATATATTGGGGGTTAATTATTATTAGATATATGGGGGTTATTTATTATTAGATATATTGGAGGTTATTTATTATTAGATATATTTGGGGTTATTTATTATTAGATATATAGGGGTTATGTATTATTAGATATTTAAGGGTTATTTACTATTAGATGTATAGGGGTTATGTATTATTAGATATATAGGGGGTTATTTATTATTAGATATTTAGGGGTTATTTATTATTAGATATATTGGGGGTTATTTATTATTAGATATATTCAAGGTTATTTATTATTAGATATATAGGGGTTATTTATCATTAGATATATAGGGGTTATTTTTTATTAGATATATTCGGGGTTATTTATTATTAGATATATGGGGATTATTTATTATTAGATATATTTGGGGTTATTTATTATTAGATATATAGGGGTTATTTATTATTAGATATATAGGGGTTATGTATTATTAGATATATTAAGGGTTATTTATTATTAGATATATAGGGGTTATGTATTATTAGATATATAGGGGGTTTTTTTTTATTAGATATATTGGGGGTTATTTATTATTAGATATATAGGGGTTATTTATTATTAGATATATTCGGGGTTATTTATTATTAGATATATTCAAGGTTATTTATTATTAGATATATACGGGTGATTTATTATTAGATATATAGGTGTTATTTATTATTAGATATATTGGGGGTTATTTATTATTAGATATATGGGGGTTATTTATTATTAGATATATTTGGGGTTTATTTATTATTAGATATATAGGGGTTATTTATTATTAGATATATAGGGGTAATTTATTATTAGATATATAGGGGTTATTTATTATTAGATATATAGGGGGTTATTTATTATTAGATATATTGTGTTTTTTTTTGTTGTAAGATATATTGGGTGTTAATTATTATTAGATATATGGGGGTTTATTATTATTAGATATATTGGAGGTTATTTATTATTATATATATTTGGGGTTATTTATTATTAGATATATAGGGGTTATGTATTATTAGATATATTAAGGGTTATTTATTATTAGAAATATAGTGGTTATGTATTATTAGATATATAGGGGGTTATTTATTATTAGATATTTAGGGGTTATTTATTATTAGAAGTATTGGGGGTTATTTATTATTAGATATATAGGGGTTATTTATTATTAGATATATTCGGGGTTATTTATTATGAGATATATTCAAGGTAATTTATAATTAGATATATAGGGGTTATTTATTATTAGATATATAGGGGTTATTTATTATTAGATATATTCGGGGTTATTTATTATTAGATAATTGGGGTTATTTATTATTAGATATATTGGTGTTTTTTATTCTTAGATATATTGGGGGTTATTTATTATTAGATATATAGGGGTTATTAATTATTAGATATTTTGGGGATTATTTATTATTAGATATATAGGGGTTATATATGATTAGATATATAGGGGTTATGCATTATTAGATATATAGGGGGTTATTTATTATTAGATATATAGGGGTTATGTATTATTAGATATATAGGGGTTATTTATTATTAGATATATTTATGGTTGTTCATTATTTGATAAAGTGGGGGTTATTTATTATTAGATATATAGGGGTTATTTATTATTAAATAATTGGGGTTATTTATTATAAGACATATATTGGGTTATTTATTATTAGATATATTGGGGGTTATTTATTATTAGATATATTGGGGATTATTTATTATTAGATATATTTGGGGTTATTTATTATTACAAATATAGGCGTTATTTATTATTAGATATATTGGGTGTTATTTATTATTAGATATATTTGGGGTTATTTATCATTAGATTTATAGGGGTTATTTATTATTAGATATATTGGGGGTTATTTATTATAAGACATATATTGGGTTATTTATTATTAGATATATTTGGGGTTATTTATTATTAGATAAATGGGGTATATTTATTATTAGATATATTTTGGGTTTATTTATTATTAGATATATAGGGGTTATTTATTATTAGATATATAGGGGTAATTTATTATTAGATATATA
>CAXITT010000555.1:28600-45379 GCA_964033795.1 Lymnaea stagnalis
CGGGCACGATACTCAATGCTGCTGCGCGGTACTCAAAACTGCTGCGCGGTACTCAAAACTGCTGCGCGGTACTCAAAACTGCTGCGCGGTACTCAAAACTGCTGCGCGGTACTCAAAACTGCTGCGCGGTACTCACAACTGCTGTGCGGGCGCGGTACTCAAAACTGCTGCGCGGTACTCAAAACTGCTGCGCGGTAATCAAAACTGCTGCGCGGTACTGCTGCGCGGTGTCTGTTAGATCGCTGCGGGGGCCGCGCAGCCGCGCAGCTTAAAGGGAACATTGGCCACGACCCCTTTGGGCGTCGAACGACCCTTACACAGGGTTCGCCTAAGACCATCTAAAAACACATATTTATGAAGTATCGATGAACATAATTTTGGGGTTGAGGGGTCACCACAACACGAGAAACTGTATTAAAGGGTCGCAGCATTAGGAAGGTTGAGAACCTCTGGTCTAGTTCCCAGGCTCGGACAGGTCTGCTGGTCATGTCTGCTGGTCATGCCATCACAATTATCCGTACTTACAGGATTAAGTGGGTTTTCAAGTATTAAATGGAAGATTTTTTTTTTAAATCTAACTCCTATGCAGCATATTTATATGTCTGACTGCCATGTAGTAAAGTCATTAAAACACCAAAAGTATCGATATGAATTGTAGCATGTTCGTATAAACACCATACGTAAATGCTTTGTAGCAGATTGATGTAAACACAATATCAGACTTCCTTTCAGCAATAACTAGGTATCTTGCTGCACTGCAGCAAATTTATTTATTGAATGACTTTGCTGTATAAAGGCTCTGTAGCAATGTTTGTGTATATGACATAACATCTGATTGCCATGTAGTATTTCTGGTATACTTATATGAACAGCGTAACATGTATCTGCCACGTAGAGTATTTATGTATTTAAGTATATCTGACTGCCATGTAGTATAGTGAAATAAAAACTATAAAATGTCTGCCATATAGCGTATATATTATGTACATCTGACTGCCATCTGGTATATTGATATAAAAAACTATAAAATATGTCTGTCAAATAACGTGAACAACGTACATAGTATGTACATCTGACTGACATGTGGTATATTGATATAAAAAACTATAAAATATGTCTGTCATATAGCGTATATATTATGTACATCTGACTGCCATCTAGTATATTGATTTTTAAAAAAAGGCTATACAATATGTCTGCCATATCGCGTATATATTATGTACATCTGACTGCCATGTGGTATAGTGATATAAAAAAACTATAAAATATGTCTGTCATATAGCGTATATATTATGTACATCTGACTGCCATGTGGTATATTGATATAAAAAACTATAAAATATGTCTGTCATATAGCGTATATATTATGTACATCTGACTGCCATGTGGTATATTGATATAAAAAACTATAAAATATGTCTGTCAAATAACGTACACAACGTACATGGTATGTACATCTGACTGCCGAGTGATGCCAGACATGTTTATCACCGCCAGTCTCCTGCAGTCCGAATCCAATGGGTTTCATCATTAATAGTGCACGCCGTGTTGATAAATAATCAATTGCCTTTAATTTAGTCAAGTGTTCTGGTCGCTGCTCACGGTTAGCTAAGCCTCGGAAGCTTTGCGTGCACAAAATTTTTACTGGATATGAGCCGCTAAGGGGGTCCCCAACCTTTTTTTTTTTTTTTTTTGTTATTAATGGATGTGATTTCAAAAATTTTANTAAAAAAAAAAAAAAAACAACAATAAAAAAAACCAACAACAACACTCTCGCAGTAACAGAACAACTCAAGGCAATCAATTATTCTGTATATTATGAGTAGCCTATAATATATCAATAGCAATGCAGGTTAAATTTACTCTAAAACCTATGTATACAAGGTATACCACACACAAACGCGCGCGCACGCACCAGCACACACACACACGAACACACACGCACGCACGCACACACACACAAATTGTGTCTCACTCGTACCAAAGTCCACCGTGGAAAAACAAAAAATTCTTATATGAAGTAGATATCAGATCGTTGACCTCTTCGCACATGTCTGAATGCAACCGTTATCCATGTGAAGTTGTAGAATGTAGCGTCAGGCTGATGAGATATAAATTGTCCATGTCGCACGTTATCAATTAACGTCACTTTGATGAATATGATAGAAGTCAAAGACGATTTGAGAACCCGCCGTCAGTGGAGAATCGATAAGGGTTAAAGAACTACTACGCCGAGCACTGAATTTGTCGTTCCCCCGAGTCCGAAACTTCAGACACCGACCTTTCAGATGCATTTCGGCAACAACAACAAACATTAAAAAATCAACAACTTTCAGATGGATGTCTGCACAAACCTTTCAGATGGATGTCTGCACAAACCTTTCAGATGGATGTCTGCACAAACTTTTCAGATGGATGTCTGCACAAACCTTTCAGATGGATGTCTGCACCAAACATTTCATATGAATGGCTGCACAAACTTTCCAGATGGATGTCAGCACAAACTTTATAGATGGATGTCTGCACAAACCTTTCATATGAATGTCTGCACCAAACATTTCATATGAATGGCTGCACAAACTTTCCAGATGGATGTCAGCACAAACTTTATAGATGGATGTCTGCACAAACCTTTCATATGAATGTATGCACCAAACATTTCATATGAATGTCTGCACCAAAAATTTCATATGAATGTCTGCACAAACTTTCCAGATGGATGTCAGCACACACCTTTCAGATGGATGTATGCACAAACCTTTCAGATGGATGTCTGCACAAACTTTGCAGATGGATGTCTGCAAAAAAAAATTCAGATGAATCTCTGAACAAACTTTACAGATGGAAGTCTGCACAAGTCTTTCAGACGGGTGTCTTGCACAAACTTTCTCGTACACATCGCATATTTTCATTAATCACCACTGATACGATTATGCATCTCACCCAAAACTGCTGGTGACCTATTGAGGCATTTTTTAACGAACTTTCTCTTCAAAGTAATGTCTGGTGTCTGGTCTGTGTCATCATTCAGTTTTATAAGTAAGATATAAAGTCTTATCGAAAAAAAAAAAAAAAAAAAACCTCTTGTTTTGCCATATACGTATAATTATATTCAAAACTTTTATTTTTACTTGTTGACCTTTCCAGTGGTTCTCGCATCACTCGGCTAACACGTCCGTATGTTAGTTTCGTTGACGCATGTGTAAAATCCANGAAAAAAAAAACCCAGAAGACTCAGACAGAAATTAACTATAGATAGAGTATATGCAGTGCGTCGTAAATACCGCCCCAGAAAAATGTGCCGTCCGGGGGTCCGCCCCCCAAACCCCATATGTAGAGTAATTATAACTGACATTTAGTGCTGGTGTTGTTGACATCAGCGAACCCGTCTGTACCTTGGCACTGCTGTCGCCACAGCGTCAAACAAAGCAAACAAAACACTTGCGATCAAATTATGTGATTACACTAACGAGAGTGATTACATTTGCAGCTATTTATTTTGGGTTTCCCAGCACAGCGAAGTGTTGTTTTTTCCTGACACCAAGTGCAGGTACTTGCCAAACGCACGTGCAAAGCACAGACTAGCACGTCCATTTCGTATTTCCGTATCAGACAATGTCCTGTTATCTTCTACAACGTTTCTATTTGCTTTTTTCCTGTGTGGTATCATTTAATTTTTTTTTTTTTAAATCCCCACACCTATCTGCTGCTATATATAACTTTCATGTGGGAGCTGAGAGTGGTGGCTCAGTGGTCTAAACGGAGCCAATCTCAAGTTCATGGCCTGGAGTTCAGTCCCCACCAAAGCTCAGTCAAGCTCGGAGACTGGTGTCCCGTAGGCGGACAAAATTGACACTATGAAACATTCCGACAACTCCTGCGACGCCACTGGTGCCACATTGGGATGCCTTGCAGGTTATCCAGCGGCGCGGAGAGATAACTTGTGGATTTCGTCCTGCGAAGTCTACATCATAGTTATAATGTGACGGACGGATGCAAGCAAAAAAAATAAATATACTCTCAAATTTAAAATTAGAATTTAAAATTGGGGTTGAATAGATTACCGTCAGTTCGGTATCCAAGGCGAACTACAACGTCTCCCTCTCTTTCCACATTGCGGAAAACACGAGAATTTCAAAGTGTACGGGCCAGTACACAAGTACCTTGTTTCACGCCGTTTGTTTGGACGACTCTCCATTATCCTGCATGGAATGGTCGTACCACGAACTTCCTGGGGCATCCATATTTGACCATGATCTTCCTAAGGCCTTCTCTGCTGACAGTGTTCAGGTCTACATTTTGTTCCATGCATTTTTTGTCTGTAGCTGTCTGGCCGAAAACACCATAATCGATGGTTCCTCGTTACTTCCGGAAGCCACATTCACTTTCTGGTAGTAGGCCCTTCTCAAGATGCATCAAGACGATTAAGCAAGATTCTGGCTAATATCTTGCCTTGTAATTGTGAGCAGTGACATACCACGGTGGTTGTCGCATGATTGACGGTTCTCTTTACGCTTGTACAGGTGAATAATAGATGGATCTTTGAAGTCCTGTGGAATGATCTCTTGCTGCCACATAAGTATGAATAGCTGGTGAAGTCTTTCAGACAGAGCTGCCCCCCCCCCCTTTTTCTTTGTATGCTTCAAACGGGATTGAGTCATCGCCTAGTGCTTCGCCGCTTGAGAGAAGGCATATTGTGTCTCAGTTAGGGTAGGTGGGTCTTCTAGTTCTTTATTGAAAGGCACCTGTATGAGACGATTTATGGATTCATCGTTTATGGATGAAGGTCGATTCGGGATGTTGTCTAAGTGTTCCGCCCAGTGTTCAATACATTGTTTTCCTTCTCAGTGATTAGAATCGGAGATGCCCTATCATTCCCCTGTACCTACTTGACAAAAAAATTTCATGCCGAAATCGGCCTCATTAGCTTTCTGCGCCCCCAAAGTCACAAAAAGCACAAATCTGATGATTAAAGTGGTCATGGTTGACTCCCGACTGATGAACAATTTAAAATAAATTTAAAACAAATAACGTTGATAAACGTATTTTATTCACGATAAGCTCAGCATAAGTCAGATGGCGACCGGTTACTCTAAAGGCTTTGACGACGCGCAACAACCAGTCAGCTGTATGTATATGCAGTCCCTGTTGTCAGGTTTGAACTTATTTCCAAAGAACCATATTGCTCAAAGCTGTTTTTCATATCAACACAGTTCAGTTATGTCAGACCAGCGACATGAAAGGAAGATCATGTACACCAGTGGTTCCCAAACTTTTGAGTTTGGCGGACCGGTGAACAAGTTACGAAATTTTACCGGGGACCGTCCATGATTTATTTCTATTTGACAATAAAACTTTATGTTATGGGGACCGGCAGCGTTAGGCATGCGGACCAGTGAAGGTCCACGGACCGCCATTTGGGGACCACTGAATGTGCACTACAGGGCTCAGGCATAAATTTACTTTGTCACAACACGCATGCAAAAAAAAAATGTTCCAATCAAGAAAGTGTAAAAAACCAAAGCGTTTGTCCGCCTTCTTCATAGCAAGCTGACTTTGAGACAACTTCTCTCCTTCCCCCCCCTCCCCCTTCCCCAAACTGCCCCATACCGTAGCTAATTGTACAAGGCGCCTGTCTTCCAAACTATCAGACACTCATGGGATAAAGCCAAGTTCAAGGTCACGCAGATCTTTCACCAAAGTTCATGATTCTTTAAAAAACAAAACAATTAAATATTTTTGTCTCAAAAGGGTTAGCCAAAGGATATATATCTATATATATATACCGTAGTAATGATTGGGGGCTATTAAATTTTGGAGAGGGGTGGAAATCGGAGTGGCGTCCAAGGTCATGCTCAGACAACAAAGTGTTGAGTTTTCTGTATAAAATTAAAAAAAAGTGTTGAATTTTCTTAAAAAAAATAAAAAAAAAAAAAAAAAAGCGATAAACCTGTATGTTTCTCCAAACTCATTTAGGTATAACGGTATTGTTCACTTCTTGCTCCATTTAACACCTAACTCCAACTACCGGGAGACGAGCACCAGTCGGTGAGTGTTTAGGTTGAAGCGCGGATTCTTAGAACAATGTAAACGCACCCAAAATTTAAACCAAAAAAAAACAACAAAAAAACAAAGGCCTTGACCTCAATAGTTGTAGAGCATCCTGTTGTATACAACTCTCGCGTTTCAGGACGTTATTCTTCGTGTATCCGAGAGCTGTGTCGGTTTGTTTACCATTTCTGTAGATTAACGCATGCTTATTGTAAGTCGTTTGAGCCCATGCTGGGCCGCCCATGACCGTGCTAAGGTAAACAAATTTCTCCTCGCCCGGAAGGTGTGTAGTCTAAGTCTCGCCGTGAAACTTTTATCGCGAAGTCTTCCGAAGAAATTTTCAAATCGTCAGAATCCGAAACGATTTTGTCGACTCCAGGGTTTATAACTCCAAGGACTACGATTCCATGACGATGTCGCAATGGTCTATGACTCTATGGTCTACGACTCCATGGGAGCATGACTCCTGCGTCTATGACACCGGGGTCTACATCTCAAAGGTCTTTGGCAGGCCTGCACAACATCCACTTTGCGGCCCGCCAAATAACTAAATGTTCTTTACTCTTATCATTTTCTTAATAACATTCCCTCGTGTCCTATTTTTTTGTTTCGGCCCGCACAAGTTTTTCCTAAAGTATTACGGCCCGTCTTACACTTGTGCCGGCCTTGTCTATATGGCATTGGGTCCGGCACCTGGCCAGCATGCCCGTAAAGCTATTGTAAGGAGATCGTGGCGGTCGCATCGAAACAAGAGGTTTTGGAATGTCAAATATTAACACTTTATATTTAAATTATAAAATATGAATTTAACAAATAGCAGCTCGATATTCAGACTTTGAGATGCGCCAGAGTTGTTGCTTGTTTCTGTTGCTTCAAAAACAAAAACAAAACAAAAATTAAAAACAAAACAAATATTTATTTTAAAAAAACAAGATTCTTTAAAAAGTACAACTAAATTTGTCGAAAAAAAATATTTGTAAAGAATCATTGACCTCAACACATTCACAGTGTAGTCAGCATAAGTAAGTTGATTTTTTAAAAATTGTTTCATTTTTTTCTCTGCGGCTTGAGGTATTATGGCCTGAAGGGGTATGTGAAAGGAGCATGGGGGGGGGGGGGGGGGGAGAAAAAAATTTTTTAAAAATTGTTTCATTTTTCTCTCTGCGGCTTGAGGTATTATGGCCTGAAGGGGTATGTGAAAGGAGCATGGGGGGGGGGGTGGAGAGAAAAAATGTAATCACCGCTTTGTTGAGTTCACCAGATGTGGTAAGTCTTGCTCGGGGTGAGGTGTTGTTTTTTGCCCTCTCGGTGCCGTCGACTCTTACTTCCATCAAGGTAATCGAGACAAAGAGAAGGGTGATCGTGAATGCCACTGTGGAGAAAGTCATTTATCAGCAATGTGTCAGAGTCCGTTTCATCTGTGGACCGTCTTCACCGCACGCCTCCATTACAGCACTGGCTGGGGGGGGGGGGAGTGCTTGGGGCCCCGGGGATTCTCCCATTATTTACACAAACCAGTAGGGTTTTCACAAATGAGTTATTCCATAATACCGATTACAGCACTGGCTGGGGGGGGGGGGAGTGCTTGGGGCCCCAGGGATTCTCACATTATTTACACAAAACAGTATGGTTTTCACAAATGAGATATTCCATAATACCGAAATACGTTAAACCGAGGAAGAAATAGCTAGACTGAAAAAGACCCAGCATGTTTAAAAAGTTCGTTTTAAACAAAAATATTTTCAAATCTTTTGACGAGACTAGGTTTTTTTCTCTTATGTATTATGAATTAATTTTTTTTTTTTAAATTGATTTTAAAACAAATTAATTCCCTAATAGCCGTCACAATGATTACATGGAGTTGTAGTATAAGAAGTAAGGAAGTAAGCTTGTGAAGCCGGTCAGAAAAAAAAAAGAAAAGATTATGCTTATCATTCTTTTCTGTTTTTAAAGATAAATTTATGTTTCCAAGTTAAATACATTCCAACAATTGTGTCGTGTCCGAAAAGACAATTTCTATCGCTGTGATAAGTTGATGATCAGTACAAGCAACCAAGAGACCATTTCTACCGCTGTGAGAAGTTGATGATCAGTACAAGCAACCAAGAGACCATTTCTACCGCTGTGAGAAGTTGATGATCAGTACAAGCAACCAAGAGACCATTCCTACCGCTGTGAGAAGTTGATGATCAGTACCAGCAACCAAGAGACCATTTCTACCGCTGTGAGAAGTTGATGATCAGTACCAGCAACCAAGAGACCATTTCTACAGCTGTGAGAAGTTGATGATCAGTACCAGCAACCAAGAGATAATTTCTACAGCTGTGAGAAGTTGATGATCGGTACCAGCAACCAAGAGATAATTTCTACAGCTGTGAGAAGTTGATGATCAGTACCAGCAACCAAGAGACCATTTCTACCGCTGTGAGAAGTTGATGATCAGTACCAGCAACCAAGAGACCATTTCTACCGCTGTGAGAAGTTGATGATCAGTACCAGCAACCAAGAGACCATTTCTACAGCTGTGAGAAGTTGATGATCAGTACCAGCAACCAAGAGACCATTTCTACCGCTGTGAGAAGTTGATGATCAGTACCAGCAACCAAGAGACCATTTCTACAGCTGTGAGAAGTTGATGATCAGTACCAGCAACCAAGAAACGCCCGAATCAGGGCTGTACTAATAGCTGCTAGTAATTGACTCAAGTCGCGGTCGCTGAACCACGTCGGTTGATTTGGTGTCAATGAATTAAGTCCAGAAAGAACTTCAAAAGTAGTTTTGAAAGTAACCAATCGTCTACCACACAGTCCACAAGGAGCCCCCCACCCCACACACTTTTCTACCCATCCAGCCCACCATCACACATCCGAGCGCCCAACCCCAAACATCAAACACCATCTGTACATCATCTAATTCGACTTTGCCATCCATGCTCCCTGCCATCCCCCCTTCCTCCGTTATCCATCGATCCATCCATCACTCCCTCCACCATCCATTCACCACCAGCTCGCCATTCAGGGCTGGCCTTAGGCCACTGCAACCTATGCGGCCGCAGTGGGCCCCGCACTTTTTTTTTTCTAATACAAAAAACTGATACATGAACACTGGTCAAACTGATATATGAACACTGGTGAAACTGATACATGAACACTGGTCAAACTGATATATGAACACTGGTGAAACTGATATATGAACACTGGTGAAACTGATACATGAACATTTGTCAAACTGATACATGAACACTGGTCAAACTGATATATGAACACTGGTGAAACTGATACATGAACATTTGTCAAACTCATATATGAACACTGGTCAAACTGATATATGAACACTGGTGAAACTGATATATGAACACTGGTGAAACTGATACATGAACATTTGTCAAACTGATACATGAACACTGGTCAAACTGATACATGAACACTGGTCAAACTGATACATGAACACTGGTCAAACTGATACATGAACATTTGTCAAACTGATACATGAACAGTTGTCAAACTGATACATGAACAGCTGTCAAACTGATACATGAACACTGGTGAAACTGATACATGAACACTGGTGAAACTGATACATGAACACTGGTGAAACTGATACATGAATACTGGTGAAACTGATACATGAACACTGGTGAAACTGATACATGAACACTGGTGAAACTGATACATGAACACTGGTGAAACTTACTGACCTACAGCCTGAAACAAAGACAAGAACAAGTGACACACAGGGGTCCTCCGGTGTCTGAGATTGAGCTATGGTTCCACAGACTTTATTAGGTAGACGCTTTTAGATCTTAACTCTTAAATGATGTATATAGAATTGCTCGAAAGAGATCAGACGTAATGGCGGACAGATCACGTGATCTTCCACACTTTTGGAAACGCTGTACATGCTCACCAGATGGGAATAAAAGCGTACACAACTTAGTACACGGTACACGGGAGATTACAGAAATAAAACGAAACGGCCGCTATAGGGAACAAACGTTGAGTTCAAAGGTCAGTGAGTCCTCGTAACTCACATCCCCTTTCCAAAGCAGATCCATCTTGTTTAGATAAAAGCATTGTTAAGGAGGAGGAGTGGAGGGGGGATGGGAGTATAAAAAAAGGGGGTGGGGGTGGAGGGGGTCGGAAGGACGCGAGAGAAAGAAGCGGGGGTGACATTAGCAGAACAACTCGAAAGGATTTCATGCCCCATGATGCACCGGGTGTCGGTCCCTGAGGGGGGGGGGGGGGGGTGGGGGGGGGGGGGGGGGGGGGGGGGGGGGGGGGGGGGGGGTTGGGGTTGGGTGGAGCTACAACAAACGGATTCTGAGCTCGTTATGACACTGCCATTCGTCCAGACGAAAACCTACAGACTGGCTGCTTGCGAGCAATGGTTTGTCAAAGTCCATAAAATGGGGTGAGGGGGGTTGGGGCGTTGGGTTTATCCGAAGGGCGAGGTCGGCAGCATGCTGAGGGCACCCCGAGGCTCAAGGGGCGCCGGGCTCGGGGTTTAGAGGCATCTGTATATCATCGTCCGACTTTTCACAGGCAATGTTCTTTTACATGGCGTTAATGTACCCAGAGGGGCCCACCCCCCCCGGGGCCCACCCCAAGGCCTTGATACGACCTTAAAACATTAAAGATTTTAATAAGTATTCTCAGTTATTGTGTTAAAGAGACTATGAGTTATAGATACTGGATATGTGGTCCAATGAAAACTGTATGAGTTTTAAAGAATTTATAATTTTTTTTTTAATGTCCCAAAACTTCAGATTTAAGACCAATTTCTTTATCCTCTACCCCAAATGCTTTCTAGACTCGAGTAATCATTAAATCTATGCTTCAATGGGTTTGTTTAAAACCAACGGCTGGTTTTACAGTTTGTAACACCACAATCAAAACAACCCAAACTTAAACACAGCATGAAAATTCAGCACATCGGAATGAACATTCAACACACCGGAATAAACATTCAACACACCGGAATGAACATTCAACACACCGGAATGAACATTCAACACACCGTAATGAACATTCAACACACCGGAATGAACATTCAACACACCGGAATGAACATTCAACACACCGGAATGAACATTCAACACACCGGAATGAACATTCAACACACCGGAATGAACATTCAACACACCGAAATGAACATTCAACACACCGGAATGAACATTCAACACACCGGAATGAACATTCAACACACCGGAATGAACATTCAACACACCGGAATGAACATTCAACACACCGGAATGAACATTCAACACACCGGAATGAACATTCAACACACCGGAATGAACATTCAACACACCGGAATGAACATTCAACACACCGGAATGAACACTCAACACACCGGAATGAACACTCAACACACCGGAATGAACACTCAACACACCGGAATGAACACTCAACACACCGGAATGAACACTCAACACACCGGAATGAACACTCAACACACCGGAATGAACACTCAACACACCGGAATGAACACTCAACACACCGGAATGAACATTCAACACACCGGAATATGTACTTGAAGAAATTCATTTTTACTCTGTAACGTCGCCTCCGTCCGGAGCTCAGAACGGATGGAACATGCGTCCACGTTGTTCATTTAACTTAACTCTCTTCAAGACCTCATCATAACCTGAGAATCCCTGGAGTTACAAAAACACGTGTTTTCCTGCATGCGCAGATCCAGGTACCGGTTGGGTATTTGACGGGAATGTCGCACGAGGAAGTTCGCTATTGGTAGACGTCACTTCCGTTCATGTCCCTTACCATATCACGTGACGTTAATGAGCGTCGCTCTTTTTCGCCCGGAGGGCGTTGTCTGGGAAATTAATCGTTTTTTGTCCGTCCTGAGTCCCCTTACGTAACTCAGTGGTCGGCAAAGGCATTAGTCAAAAGAGATTTTAAAAAATCAGCAGCAGGGCGATATAAAAAAAAATTTTGAGAGCCAATTTTTTTTTCAAGTACCTGTCAAGAACCATGTTTTTCGGATTCAAAGCCGATTTGTGGCCGACTGGCCGAGCCACACGCTGCTCGCCACACAGCCGCATATTTCTGACATAAAAAGGAATTTAAAAAAAACAAACAAAAAACTCTAAAAGTGTACTAGGTTGCTTGGTTTGACTTTTCATATTGTTTTATTTGTATAAATAAATTTGTTTATTGCTTTTTCTTTTTTAAATTTGGAACAATGTTTTGACAGTATTAGCATAATTTACCAGGTAATGATTTGAACTACACGTATGCGGCGTCTGTTTGTCGTGAAGAATGAGGACTTGGTCAAAATGTATCGAGGCCTCAATGAACATCAACTGTGATGCCACAATACCGACATGAACAATGAACCCACCCATTAACGTGTACATGGGGCAAGAGGCATCTGTTTGCGGTGTGAGGCATCTATTGGCAGTGTGAGGCGTCTATTGGTAGTACGAGGCATCTATATGCAGCACCGGAGAAGAAAAAAAAACGGACTCATTGAGAATAGAAAAAAATTTAAAAAAACAAAACCAAAAACCCTGAAGCATTAAGCTTTACAAAGTAACTTTATTAATAGTGCAGTCGCGGAGTCTGGGAGAGGGTACGACGCACCCCCTTCAAAGTTGTTTTTAAACTGCGAAGATCCAGCCCTGCATGTGGCGCTACAGCCCATGTAGGGCTTTGGCCGCCTTACTACTTCCTTCCACTCAGGCTTAACGAATGTCTTTCCGTGCTTCGATTCCCAGCTGCTGTAGATCTTCCCCCCCCCCCCCCACATCCCCCCCCCCCCCACATCATCCCTTCCATCTAAGCCTAGGGCCTGCCTTTGCGCCATTCTCCTCTGAGGTTTTGGTGGTGCACCCTCTTCACTGCTCTGTCATTTGGCATTCTCTCTGTGTCCTGCATTGTACTTATTTCAACTGAAAAGCATTTTATATTTCTTAAACAGACGATACGAAATATAGTACAGTATACATAGGCTAGGGGACTGCTATTCAAGCTGTTTCAAGTAAATGAATAGTATGACAAGATATATTTAGGCTTGAAAATAAAACAAGACAATTAAAACACAAAATGCACTAAGCAACATATACATTTAAAGAAATAAAATTAAACTTACATATATTTGAATGTCTCTGTAATGTCAATGTAGCTCTATAAGTTCTATTTGAAAAAACAACTGTTGGTATTCAATTATTGCCGGGTAAAAACATTCAGAAACCACTGAAGTACCCAATGTAATCAACTATGGCTTCGGCTGCTATTGAAATTTTAAAAAAGAAAAAAGAAAGAAAAAAAAGTATCTTGTTTGAGCAGAGCCCCGTTTGATTGTAATATAACTTCCAACATGAAATACTACCTTTTCCCAGTGGCGTAGAAGGGGGGGGGGGTGGGGGGTGGAGGTGGTGGGCCGACCCTACCTTTTCCCAGTGGCGTAGAAGGGGGGGGGGTGGGTGGTGGAGGTGGTGGTCCGACCCGGGCGCCACTAACCGTAGCTGCGCCACTTCCCTTTCGCTGCCACGTAGGAAGATGGGGGGGGTGGAGTGGGTGGTCCCCTAGCTACGCCACTACCTTTTCCTAGTGTCGTAAGAAGGAGAGGGTGGAGGGGGTGGTCAACACCGAGCGCCACTACACCTAGCTACGCCACTACACCTAGCTAAGCCACTACCTTTTCCCAGTGGCGTAGGAAGGGGGTGGTGGTGGAGGGTCTGGTCCACCCCCGGGCGCCACTAGCCCTAGCTACTGCCACTACCTTTTCCCCTTGTCAGTCCTCGCCTCATCCTTTATCTAATGTTTCATCTCTCACCGACTGCCTTCCCCTGGTGGCTTAAAAATAAGAATTCCCACAACTCGTTCCATTGTTTTCCCATTTTCATTAACTTTTTTTTAAATTAAAAAACGCCAGCATTCATATTTTACTTTCTCGCTTTGAAATATAAGACACGAATAACTTCGAATGTTTTCAATATTTGAGCTTTTTTTCCCGTGTTGCTGTTTTTTTTTTGTTGGGTTCTGAATTTGTTTGTTAGTTAGTTGTTGTTTTTGTGTGTGTGTGTGTGTCTTTTTTAGGTTCTCCGTTGTTGTTTCTCTGAGTTTGTTTTCGTTACCTTCCGTTATGTATGGTTTATAAGATGTAATCTATTTTACGATGAACAGTACGTAACAAGTGCTGGGAAAAACAGTGTGTAAAGGAAACGACACCAAAGAAAGTGACACCAAAACAATTTTGAATTTAATTATACTATTAAATTTGTGTAAAAATACATATTCAAATGTACAGAAAACAAAAATCTTTATCAAATCAAAGCACAGCAAGTGAAAAAAAGTTTGTCCTTTGAAAAATACAAATATTAATTTACACACACACACATTACGAGTACAATATTGCATTAAATATCTTATATATGTTAGGAAATATAGCAAATCTCTCACTTTTCTCTCTCTCTCTCTCTCCCCCTCTCTCTCTCTCTCTGTCTCCCGGCCAGTGAAGCTTTCGGTCCATATAAAGGTATTAAATCAGAACGATCTAGTAAAGACTTCTAGATCAGCGGTTCTCAACCTGTGGGTCGCAACCCCTTTGGGGGGTGTTATAGAGAGCTTGTTTACATAATATTTCTCGTGCGTGTCCTCTGATTGACACCGCATGAGACGCTGTGTTCACAAAGGGGTGTGGCTTAGGCCTTTGAAGTATTCTTGTTTACACCGCCAAACTACTAAAAATAATTAATCTGTTCCAAGTAATGTTCTGTAGAATGATTCTGATGGTTCTAGAAATGTCATGTAGCTTGTCGAAGGCAGGGCTTAGGCGTCGGTAGACCCACCTATATAAAGGATTGACAGGCACAGACGAGGGACGGAGATTTCAGATAGATTTTCTTAACATTACGAGGCGTGTTTTATTTCTTTGTGTATTTGTGTGCTCATGTGTGTTTATTTCGCATTATTTATTGGCACATTATTCTAACTGTGTTAACTGTGTACCGGTACAAGATCTACCATACTGTAAGTTGAAGATTGTAATTATATTTTTCTTTTCTTTTGTAATTATCTTAAGACATAATAAATCTTAATTATTTGTAACTAGAAACTGTTTTGGGTCGTATCTTTAATATTGTTCATTCTATGGTATCGTCCTTTGTTAGGCACTGCTTACAACGAGCCAATTAAAATTAAAATAGGAGATTAATTTCTCCCAATACAAGTCAGTGCGTAACAGGGGGTCGCACGACCCTTTCCCAGGGGTCGCCGAAGACCATAATAAAAAAACATACATTCTACAGTTACGATGTGGCAACGAAAATAATTTTGTTGTTAGGGGTCGCCACAACAATGGTAACTGTATTATAGGGTCGCGGCATTAGGGAGCTTGAGAACCACTGTTCTAGACATATCATCACCTGGTTGCATTATTTAGAACACATAGAGCGTATTCGAAAATAAAAAACCTTTTCCACATGAAGGGAGGGGAAAGTTAAAAACAGAGTGGCGCAGAAGTGCTCATTTACTCGGTGACGTCATTATCAAAAAAAAAAAAAAAAAAATCTATGTTAATGGAGGTCTGGAGTTACCGTCCGAAGTCCGGAAGCAGTGTTAGAGCCCAGGCTAGATCGGGTAAAACTGGGGCAAATTTTGAACAAGCACACACCAAATAACGTGGGGTGGCAGTGCATTCTAGCCAACTTGCAAGATTAGCTGACGGCAAGGGGCCTCCGCTAGTCAAAGGAGTGTGGAGGTAGGTCTCCACCTCTGATGACAAACGGGGGTGCGATCATCGGTGCGTAAGGGGAATGAAGGTGAAAGGGAAACCGTGTAACCTAGGTAAATTCGGAAATAACCCGAAGAAATCTGCCGATGTTGTGCGGGGCTCTAAGGGAAGTGAAGAAGACATGAACCTTACAAACTGGTTTGAGCGTCGGACATAAGAGGGGAACCTCGCGTCATGCCTGCAACGAATCCATTGGTGCCAGAACAAAAGGTGGTGGCAAAATTAGACTTACACATATGCCATAACATTTTGGTTCTTTGTTTTTTTTCAAATTTTACCATCCGTATTTCTTTGTCTTCTATCTTTCGTAATCATTTCTTTTCTACTATAATTCATTCTTGTTTTGTTTTGTGTTCTTTTTGCCCCTTTCTTTTCTGTTCCCTTTGAGCATTCTCTTTTTCTTTCTCTTTCTTCTTTTATTTTTAAGCAATTCTTTCTTTATTTCTTTTTATTTCCTTTTTTCTCCCTTTCCTTCTTTCTCTCTTTCTTTTTTAAATCTTATTCTATTTTTTTCCCTTTCTCCTTATTTCTTTTCTTTTTTCTTTTTTTTTATTTTATTCCCTACTTTCCGTGTTTAAAGAATTCAAAACTAAATTCCATTCCTGTTGAGTCAAACATTTTATTGTCTATAAGTAGTGACTTTGTCAAAACCCGTAACTCTCCACGTATCTCTTCTTGTGGCCCCTCGTCAAAATCCATGACTCTATAACTGTCTCGTCTTGTGGCCCCCTTGTCAAAACCCATAACTCTCTAACTGTCTCGTCTTGTGGCCCCCTTGTCAAAACCCATAACTCTCTAACTGTCTCGTCTTGTGGCCCCCTTGTCAAAACCCATAACTCTCTAACTGTCTCGTCTTGTGGCCCCCTTGTCAAAACCCGTAACTCTCCACGTATCTCTTCTTGTGGCCCCTTGTCAAAACCCATAACTCTCTGTCTCGTCTTGTGGCCCCCTTGTCAAAACCCGTAACTCTCT
>CAXITT010000555.1:47434-57683 GCA_964033795.1 Lymnaea stagnalis
CTCTCTCTCTCTCTCTCTCTCTCTCCTCTCTCTCCCTCTCTCTCCCCCTCTCTCCCCCCTCTCCCCCCCTCTCTCTCTCTCTTTCTTTCTCTCTCTCTCTCCGGTGCGGAAGAGTGATGTTATTTACAGACGATTATTGGTGCACCAGGGGGTGGCTAAAGATGGCGACTACCAATAGGTGAAGTCTGTTACTAGCGCTGACGGTTCTTTGGCCAGGAAATTCATTTTAAAAAAAAAACTTCAGTCACGTCGCAGTCTGACCTTTCCTGCGAACTTGATTCATTTTGCTATTGGTGTTTACGTTAAAAAAATAGGATCCATAATTTACAGTGATTGTTTTAGTACATCAATGTACCAAAAATGTTTTCTGGTTGGTTGAAAATAATAGTAGTAGACGCCAGGGCAGTGACAAGAAAAAATATATTTTGCCCCCGGACAAAAAGAGTCATTTTTAGACGGCCTATTTCTCCCAATCGTAATTATTAAAACACATATTTTGCACGAAACAAAATGACGAATTAAGCGCCCTCTGTAGATTTGAGGGGTGGGTATTCCTGTCCCTCACCCCCCCCCCCGCCTTCGCACGTTCCTCTTACGCCCCTTCCTGTTTTACCCCTCCCCAGCAATCTCCATTGGCACGGTCCTTACGTGATCCGTCTCATTACTGCTAACGTCGTCTTTCAACCCTAATTGGGACAAGAAAAAATAACAAAACAATCCTAGGCAATCCTTAGGTTAAGTGTAGTGAGAAAAGCTCCATCAAATTTAACTTTTTAAAAACCCATTTTTCCCCCTGTTTCTCGTGCCACTTCTGATATTTTCAAAATAGAATTATTTTCTTTTAATACTTTAAAAAAAAAATTTTTTTTTTATTATGAATGAAAAGGTAAATTTAAGATACGCCAAACTTTGATCGGTCAAAATAGCATCATGTGTGAGCTGTGAAACATATCTCAATCCTCTGTAGAGATAGCGAAATCTTAAGAAATGTTTGGCTTAGAAATGGCGAACTATCACATACAGTAGTTACAAACGAAGCACCCTCCATGGCCAAGTGGTGTCAACCTGATACTAATCAAAAGTGCCACAGTGCCAGGGTCGTTCACGCAAGAAACACCTTCAAGTTAACGGTACTCTAACAAAATTAAAACACACGAACTAAGATTTTTTGTTGCCGTACAAAAAACAAAAAAAAAAAAAAGCCAGGAAAACGATGAGGATGCAAAGTGAGTTGAGTAATACGGTAGATCGCTCCCCCGGCTCCCTCCCCCCATGGGGCGCCACCCCGCGCTCCAGGTGAGAGGTCGTGAACGAACGCCGCCTTGGTTGCGTGCGCACCTGTGTGGCCAATTAAAGACCTAGGGTTAATACCAGCAAGTTTACGAAAAGAAAAGCAGGGCTCATTCGAGACAAGGCGTCGTCACAGTAAACATGATAATATTGTGGGGGGGGGGGGTTTAAACAGGAAACTGTAGCATCGTGGGTCGATGTAGCATACAGGGGCAGTGATCACGTGGTACACAGGGGAGGGACCACGTCAATGTGTCAGATAGTAACCTGTCCCTTTTACTGCAACGGAAATTTAACTGAATAACCGGGTTAGGTCTGAGATTAAAGGTCAAGATTTACACTTGTATATACCCTAGTTTCTTGCAATAACGGTAGGTATTAGCAACATGCATTTAAATTTCTTTCATTACGCTACATTTCTCTCTTCATACTCTCTTAAATACTCTCTTAAATACTCTCTTAAATATTCTCTTTATACTCTCTTCACACTCTCTTCATAGTCTCTTTATACTCTCTTCATACTCCCTCCATACTCTCTTCATACTCCTTCCATAATCTCTTCATACTCCTTCCATACTCTCTTCATACTCTCTTCATACTCTCGTTATAAACCTTTCAAACTCTTCATACTCCTTTCACATTCATTTCATAATCTTCATACTCATCATTCTCCTATCATACTCTTTAAACCCCCATTTTCAAACTTTTCTCTTTTACTTTTCATACTCTTCATACTCTTCATACTCTTCACATCATTCATATTCTTTTAATATTCTTCATACCCGGTACTCCGTTCATATTCTTCATCCTCGGTCATACACTTTATCACATTCTACATTCCTTTTCAATATGCTTTATACACTTTTCATACTCTTCATACTTCCCTCATACTCCCTTCATACTCCACTCTTACTCTTCATTCGCCTTTTAAACTCTTCATACTCCTTTCATACTCTTTTCCCTTGCAGCTTAATTTGTTGATAAGTTAAAACGAAGATTATAAAACGAAATATAATCGCATACAAAAAGATGATGATACTAAATAATCTTGCAAAAAACATTGGTGTTCATAAAATGTGTTGAATACGGTAGTGAGTAGTCTAAGCCACGCCACCACTTACGCCATAGTAGTCCGCCATGTCTGATGCCATCCTTCTATCGCCCTATCAGTTCAGGCAAAACAAGGTTTGTGGCAATATTTATTGTTCGTTTATTTATTTATTTATTTATTTAGGCATTTTTATATAGCGCTTATCATAAAGCTCTAAGCGCTTTACAATTATTAAAACATGTGAACTAAGTAAAATAAAAATGAGACACTAGGATAGTAACTACTATTCTATAGAAACAATGAAAATGGCTATAAAACGAGGACACTTTGACACTTCAGGATCAACCCGAAACAGAAAATGAGGTAGGGCAAGGAGGGTGCATCACAGGTCATAGGCGGACCTAAACAGATGAGTTTTAAGGGACTTTTTGAAAATGGACGAGGTTTCACTATGACGTATATGGAAGGGGAGCTGGTTCCAGAACGTGGGCCCATGGAAGCAGAAGGAGCGTTCACCGATGGTCTTAGTTTTAGTTCTTGGGATTGAGAGGGTTCTACTGTCAATGGAAGAACGTAGTTGTCTTGTGGGGATGTAAGGAAGCAACAGTTCAGAGAGATAGACAGGAAAGTGAGGGTCAGTGAACGAGTTGAAGCAAAGATTGGCAGACTTGTATTTGATGCGAGAGGATATTGGAAGCCAGTGGAGTTGCCGCATGTGTGGTTGAATGTGGTCATGTTTCTTTAATTTAAAAATGAGTCTGCATGCTGAGTTCTGTGCCTTCTGAAGTTTGTCTATGTGGTGTTGAGGAATGCCTGAGAGAAGAATGTTACAGTAGTCAAATTTTGAAAGAATGAGTGAAGAGACGAGAGTTTTTGTGGCATCAAAGGAGAGGAGGTGTCTAATGGTGCTGATTTTTCTAATTTCGTTATATGCTGATCTGCATATATTCGTGACATGTTTGTCCATGGAGAGGGTGTCCGTAAGAGTGACTCCAAGGTTTCTGGCAGAGGGAGAGAGTGTGATGTCAGAGTTGCCAATAGATATAGAAGAAGGAGCGAATGGAGGGAGAGGTTTGTTTTGAGAGTGGATGAGAAGGATTTCCGTTTTATCATCATTTAGCTTCAGTTTGTTGCAAGTCATCCAACGCTTTACATCGTCCACGCACTCCTGTATGCGAAGGATTGTGGCATCAAGTTGATCAGGAAAGCAAGAGTCACTGATTTGAGTGTCATCAGCAAAGGATTGACTGGAAACTGAGTGGTGGCTAATGAGAGATGATAGAGGTTTAGTGTAGAGGATGAAAAGGACCGGCCCAAGGACCGATCCTTGAGGAACTCCAATAGACAGGGCTGAAGGTTTGGAAGAGCGGTTGGAAATAGAAACTTTTTGAGTTCTGTCAGAAAGATATGATTGAAACCAGTTTAAAGCTGAGCCAGTAAGTCCGAAAGAAAGATGAAGGCGGTCAAGAAGAATCTGGTGGTCAATGGTATCAAATGCAGCAGAGAGATCTAACAGAGTGAGAATAGAGAGTTTGCCATCGTCCATCGCGCGCAGGAGGTCACTCATGACTCGGACCAGTGCTGTTTCTGTGCTATGTCCAAGTCGGTAGGCGGACTGAGAGGAAGGATAGAGATTGCGAGAATGAAGATAGCCAGAGAGCTGAGAGAGTATGAGTTTTTCTATGAAATTTCTATGGTAATTGACGTTGTTTAACGTCGGGGGGGTCGGGGCCGTATTAACCCTTAGGCATGCTTATCTCGTGATTATGGAACCAGGACCAAAGGAGTCGCCACGACGTTGAGAAAGAGTTAAACAACCCTGGCGCATAAAACCATCATAGAATGTAATTGTAACATCAAGCCATGCGGGGTGGGGCTGACCATTTGACAAAACATGCTTACAAGTAACGCACTTTATAAGAATCCCAAGTAGTATTCAAGCCCCCCTCCCCCCCCCCCCCCCCAATGGCTTGCAGCCGCACATTTTTTTTCCCGCCCCTGAACTATATTAATATTCTAACGTCACACCCGCCTTAACACCGCAGATTTATTTCACCGACTATTTTTAGAAGAACAAAAGGAAATATTACGCACCAGACGCACATGCGATAGTTTTATTTTTAAGAATCTCTTTTAGCGCAGTTATCGAGAATTTCATTTTATCTTTCCCTTGAAAAAACAGGTAAAAACGGATTTTTGGTGATTGGGGTTGACACGTTAATAGAATGTGTTGTCATGGGCTACGAGTGCCAAGTTTCAGTTCGATAGCTTGACGGGAAGTGGACCAGTTAGCCGTCCGCAGATTTTGCCATCCATCCAGCCAGATAGCCGCGAACAAAAACGAAGTTAATGTAAACGGACTTTAATTCAACGACACCTCCAATAACCATAGTCTCTTGTCACCTCCAGTAGCCCCAGTCTCTTGTCACCTCCTGTAGCCTCAGTCTCTTGTCACCTCCAGTAGCCCCAGTCTCTTGTCACCTCCAGTAGCCCCAGTCTCTTGTCGCCTCCAGTAGCCTCAGTCTCTTGTCACCTCCAGTAGCCTCAGTCTCTTGTCGCCTCCTGTAGCCTCAGTCTCTTGTCGCCTCCTGTAGATGTCACCTCCAGTAGCCTCAGTCTCTTGTCACCCCAGTAGCCTCAGTCTCTTGTCACCCCCAGTAGCCTCAGTCTCTTGTCACCCCCAGTAGCCTCAGTCTCTTGTCACCTAAAATAGCCTCAGTCTCTTGTCACCTAAAATAGCCTCAGTCTCTTGTCACCTAAAATAGCCTCAGTCTCTTGTCACCTCCAGTAGCCTCAGTCTCTTGTCACCTCCAGTAGCCTCAGTCTCTTGTCACCTCCAGTAGCCTCAGTCTCTTATCACCTAAAATAGCCTCAGTCTCTTGTCACCTCCAGTAGCCTCAGTCTCTTGTCACCTCCAGTAGCGTCAGTCAACATCTCCACTAGCCTCAGTCAACATCTCCGCTAGCCTCAGTCAACATCTCCACTAGCCTCAGTCAACATCTCCGCTAGCCTCAGTCAACATCTCCACTAGCCTCAGTCAACATCTCCACTAGCCTCAGTCGTTTGACCCTTTCAATAGCCTCGACCCTTACAACCCATCTGTTCAGCACCGGACTAGTTACAGCATCCAATGCTTATCTGCAAAAAACCACGAACTATCATAAGGGCCGATTATCGATTATTGTGATGATACGGCCGATGGCAAATAGCAAATTTTACGTTGTTGTTGTTTTTTTGTTTTTTTTAATGGGATAACTCTAACAAATTAGATTTGAATAATTTGCAGACGACATGCTCCCAGGTGTAGAATACAAAACAACGCAATCACATAAGCGTATAAGAAAAAGAGGATGTCCAACGATGGTCTGCACCAAGAGGTCATGCTCAATGCCACCGACATTTCCCCTATCTCCACTTTTTATGTAATTTTTTTAAAATTTAGAAACGGAAAATAGGAGTAGACCAGTGGTTCTCAACCTTCCTAATGCCGCGATCCTTTAACACAGTTCCTCATGTTTAGGTGACCCCCCCCCCCCAACCATATAATTATTTTCGTTTCTACTTCATAAATATGTGTTTTCCGATGGTCTTAGGCGAACCCTGTGTTATTGTCGCTCGACCCACAGGTTGAGAACCGCTGGAGCATACGAAAGGAGAACACTGAAATAGCAGATTCCCTTGTCTGACAGAATGGTCCTAATGCCATCCAACGAGGTGCTACTTCATATTTATCAGAAACTGAAAGGTAGTCAAAGAATCGTCGACACTCGGTGATGCTTATCTAGATTAAAGGATGAACACATTGTCTACAGAACTTCAGCAGCTCCATGCAAAAGTTCTTCATAGATTTGTCCACAGAACTTCAGCAGTTCCATGCAAATGTTCTTCATAGGTTTCTACACATAACTTTAGAAGTTCCATGAAAATGTTTTTCATAGGTTTGTCTACAGAACTTCAGCAGTTCCATGCAAATGTTCTTCTTAGGTTTCTACACATAACTTCAGCAGCTCCATGAAAATGTTCTTCATAGGTTTGTCTACAGAACTTCAGCAGTTCCATGAAAATGTTCTTTATAGGTTTCTCCACAGAAATTCATCAGTTCCATGCAAATGTTCTTTATAAGTTTGTCTACAGATTTTCAGTAATTCCGCCCATATCTTCTTCATAATTTTAAAACAATCAAGAAAACATCTTTCACTCTCATGGAACTTTACAATTACTGGAGACAATCTAAAGAGCGGGTTTCCAAATGTTGACATTGCCTTAAGAATAGTTTTAACATTAATGGTCGCCCACTGCACAACTGAAACGTGTAAAATAAACGAAATAGATGGGTCATGGTTCAAGACAGACTCGACTCACTGGGTATATTAAAAATTTTAAGCAGACATTCGGAGACATTTTCAGGAATATTCATTTCTCTGATGTCATCAGGGATTTTGCGGAAATGAAAAGTAGAAAAAGGGCCTTTCAGGGCAAAACAATTGAAACTTTGATAAATGAAACGTGTGAAATACTAAAATAGATGTAGCTTTGCGTTGCGTTGTATGTTTTTAGAACTCTGTGCAGTTTCAGCTTGGCTAAGTTAGTGCCGTATGTTGTGTTATCATATGAAGACATTTTTTTTTTTTTTACTGTCGCAACCTGCATTTTCTTTTATCTGGTCACACAGGTCAACAACTTAATGGACTGGGTCAGGGTGGAAAGGCAAGGGTGGGGGAGGGAGGGGTGCCCCGATTTTTTCAGTGCTTAGGACACCAGTGAGCCGTAGTCAGCCGCCCCTGGTCAGGGTAAACGCTCACTTATCTGAATGAGGGGCACTTAAAACGTCGGCCGCTGTTATGGTTGGTTGTTTTTGGATTTTTGTCGATTTGAATCCTCTGCTGCTAAACGTATTCTCCTGGTGAGTTCTAAAGCATGAGAAGGATTGAATTTGTTAATGCAAACATGGTTTTCTTACCGGATAGGTGTCTTGTCTTGTCGAATAGTTAAAAGCCTGGCAGTCACGTCGTTCAATACAAGAAAATTTAACATTCATGACTCCAGCAATTTTTTTTAAAAAATTCTTTATCTTAACTTCCCCTTTGTTCGTGTGTTCCTGTGTTTAGGGCAAAATCTTTGGATGGCTAATTGACCCACTTCCCACCATCCTATCGACGCATTGCCGATGACAACACATTCTTTCAAATTTTCAGCTTGCGGCCCGACCGCACCCACTTGGCGGCCCGCGAAGTAACGAAAATATTCGTTTTTTTAAAAGTATTTTCTTAATAGCTTTCCCCCGCGTCCTATTTTCTTTCGGCCCGCACACGTTTTTCATAAGTAATACAGCCCGCCTTACATTTTGATTTGCGCAGACCTGTCTTAGGGGCTTGTTCAATTGAAGAACTAATTGTGTATTTTATTCACTCTGCTGAATAATTTAGTGATTACGTCTAAGCACTTCCTTTTGGAATACTCCCTCATTTCTTGTATGTTTTAAGATGTCCTGCATATGTGCTTACTCCGAGAAGATGAAAACATCTTAGAGTAGAGCAAGGGTCCTCAAACCCTTTTAAACAACGGGCCGGATCAGCGTCCTCAGACATTGTCGGGTCCAGACTTTAGTTTGAAAGCAAAGTATGAATGAATTTTATGCATACTGCATAAATATTATTTGTAGTGGGGGAAAAAAAACTTTAGAAAGAAAAATAACATATTTAAAATGAAGACAAATTATATCCAATATAACTTTAAAAGTATTTCAAAGTGAAGTAGAGTCTAATGAAATGATCAATGTCTGGTTTCGTATTTATCGCTGTTAGCCTGGTAATCTTCCGGCGACCAGGTGGGTCGGTTTAAAGACCCCTCGAGGGCCTGATCTGGCCCGTGGGCCGTAGTTTGAGGATCACCCCCCCCCCCCGGGTGCAGAAGCAAATCTGAAACCATCAAGATGTTTAACATAAAATATATAACAACTGAAATAATAACAGCTGGCAATGTCTTTTATATAAACATACAGCAGAATTCATAGGTTTAAAGACCCCCCGGGGGCCTGATCTGGCCCGTGGGCCGTAGTTTGAGGACCACCCCCCCCCCCCCGGGTGCAGAAGCAAATCTGAAACCATCAAGATGTTTAACATAAAATATATAACAACTGAAATAATAACAGCTGGCAATGTCTTTTATATAAACATACAGCAGAATTCATTATTTTCTTAAAGATTTCAGTCCATTGAACTTCTTTTTTTTTTTTAAATACATCATAAATCATTTATAAGATTTTCAAACAGAACTCAATAATTTTTTTTGACATAAAAAAAAATGATCAGGAATAAAAAATAAAAAAATTCATTAACTGATTAATGGCAGCCATGTTGGTTGTTGCTTCTATTCAGAAATGTTCGATAATCATATGTTTAAAGTTTTTGGTAAATCACGAGTTGCATTACTTATCTTTGCGTCAATGGGACATTTCGTCTTGCGATGCTAATTAAACTCTCTTATCACGCGGAGATTTGCAGTAGTGTGTGGAGTCGCTGCAGGGTCGGTAGATGCAGTGAGGGGGGGGGGGAGAGAGGGATGCTATAGTGATGGGGATACATGTAAGTAAGTGACCCTAAATAGACGAGAGATGCAGTTGGGGGGCGGGAAGGATGCTTATAGTGATGGGGATTAGAGACCGACCGAATTTCGGCTTCGGTTTCGGCACCGAAAGTGGCCATTTTATCACTTTCGATCAAGTTTCGGTTTCGGCCGAAACTGAAAAGTTAACTTTCGGCTTAATTTCGGTTTCGGCCGAAAGAGAACAGTTAACTTTCGGTTTTTCTTCGGTTTCGGCCGAAATTGAAGGTTTTCGGTCATTTAATACTCAGCGAAAGCGATATTTAACAACAAACTAAGCGATATTTAAGAACAAATTAATAAGCGATCTTTGAGAACAAACTAAACGATATTTAACAACAAACTAAGGGACATTTAAGAACAAACTAAACGAACTTTAAAACAAACTAAGCGATCTTTAAGAACAATCTAAGCGATCTTTAATAACAAACTAAACGATCTTATAGAACAAACTAAACGATTTTTAAGACCGAACTAAATGATCTTTAAGAACAAAACAAATGATTTTTAATAGTAAACTGATTGATTTATAAGAATAAACTAAGCGATCTTTAACAGAAAACTAAATGTTCTTTAGGAACAGACTAAAAGATCTTTAAGAACAAACTAATAGATCTTAAGGAACAAAATTAATTATCTTTAAGAACACACTAAGCGATCTTTATGAAAAAAATAAGCGATCTTCAACAACAAACTAAGCGATCTTTAACAACAAACTAATAGATCTAAAGGAACAAAATTAATTATCTTTAAGAACACACTAAGCGATCTTTATGAAAAAACTAAGCGATCTTCAACAACAAACTTAGCGATCTTTAACAACAAACTAAGCGATCTTTAACAACAAACTAAGCGATCTTTATGAACAAACTAAAAGATCTTTAACAACAAACTAAACGATCTTCAACAACAAACTAAACGATCTTCAACAACAAACTAAACGATCTTTAACAACAAACTAAACGATCTTAAACAACAAACTAATCGATCTTTATGAACAAACTAAAAGATCTTTAACAACAAACTAAACGATCTTTAACAACAAACTAAACGATCTTTAACAACAAACTAAGCGATCTTTAAGAACAAATTAAGTGATCTTTTAGAACCACATTTTTTAGAGATCCGCTTTCAAAAAAATAATATTTTGCATTAATTTCCCCTCCTCCCCCCCCCCCAACCCCCCAATTTCTGCCAAATTTTCTCCTACCATACAAATTTGAAAAAAAATTGTAAATCAATTTAAATTAGTTTTATATTAAAATGGTAAAATCCAAAGTATTCATTAGATCAAGGGTATCAAAC
>CAXITT010000555.1:111939-131838 GCA_964033795.1 Lymnaea stagnalis
CCCCCCCCCCCCCCGATTCTTGAGAGTGTGGTAACTGTATCAGGTTGTCGGAGAAATTAAATAAACATCACCGTTTAAATATACCTCCCCGTTTAAATAAAGCTCTCCGTTTACATAAAAATTTCTATTTCAATAAACCTCTCTGTTTCAATAAACCTCTCTGTTTAAATAGACCTCCCTGTTTAGATAGACCTCTCTGTTTAGATATGCCTCCCTGTTTAGATATACCTCCCTGTTTAGATATGCCTCCCTGTTTAGATATACCCTCCTGTTTAGCTCTACCTCCCTGTTTAGCTCTACCTCCCTGTTTAGCTATACCTCCCTGTTTCCACAGTACAATAATCATGTTTATTCTATTTTATTAAACAGTTTCATTTGACGGGCCCCGGGGTAAAATACGTGTTAGTTAATACTCCGGGGAAACGTAAATCTGTCAATTTATCTAGCATCAGCGGCGTAGGAAAAAGGGGGAGGGGGGGCTCTTTTTACTTCTTCTCAATTTTAATATAGAGGGGCGTCATTTTCGGCCAAATGCAAAGTTGTTGTTTTTCCTTTGAAGGGGAGTCGGCAAAAATGTTTTTTTATCAGGCCAGGCGGCTCTAACGTTATCTACGCCCCTTTTTTCTAATCTTTTTTAAATGCGTATCTTAAACGATAGAATTCCTCAAGACATTTCAACACGGCTATGGCAAATTATGCTCTTGTGAATGGCATGTAACAGTTTTGCCTGCCTTGAACGAGATGTTGTTGTTTTTTTTTTCTATCAGTTTCTTCATGTAAACTACGGAGATGCCGCGCATTTCTCTTAACCATCGCAGCCGTGAGCTCATTTCGGGACAGATCTAATCAATTAAACCTGGGATCCGCGCCAAAGGCTACGCGAAGGTCATCTTAACTCACGAGTGTTAGATCTGTTGGTTTTTTTTAAAAATCCCTTGCAGGTGTAGCAAAATCAATCAACAGTTGAGGACTAGACAAGTTTTAAAATGAAAACCGTTTAGGATTTTTTACCATTTGTCACCCAGAAATTGTCAGCCTCCTAGAATCTTGTATTGTGGAGCCTTCACTGCCCGGACCTTTTCCTCAGCCTCCTAGAATCTTGTATTGTGGAGCCTTCACTGCCCGGACCTTTCCCACAGCCTCCTAGAATCTTGTATTGTGGAGCCTTCACTGCCCGGACCTTTCCCTCAGCCTCCTAGAATCTTGTATTGTGGAGCCTTCACTGCCCGGACCTTTTCCTCAGCCTCCTAGAATCTTGTATTGTGGAGCATTCTCTGCCCGGACCTTTCCCTCAGCCTCCTAGAATCTTGTATTGTGGAGCCTTCACTGCTATTACCTTTCCCTCAGCCTCCTAGAATCTTGTATTGTGGAGCCTTCACTGCCCGGACCTTTCCCTCAGCCTCCTAGAATCTTGTATTGTGGAGCCTTCACTGCCCGGACCTTTCCCTCGGCCTCCTAGAATCTTGTGTTGTGGAGCCTTCACTGCCCGGACCTTTCCCTCAGCCTCCTAGAATATTGTATTGTGGAGCCTTCACTGCCTGGACCTTTTCCACATCCTCCTAGAATCTTGTATTGTGGAGCATTCTCTGCCCGGACCTTTCCCTCAGCCTCCTAGAATCTTGTATTGTGGAGCCTTCACTGCTAGGACCTTTCCCTCAGCCTCCTAGAATGTTGTATTGTGGAGCCTTCACTGCCCGGATCTTTTCCTAACCACATTATTTGATTGACATTTTTTTTTTTTAATTTTCTCGGGATTTCTCTCATTTCGTCTCCGATGGCCAGCACGCAATACAGCTACTAAAGAAGTGGATGTGTCCATCCATCCATCCCTGTTGCGCTACAGCCCATGTAGGACTTCCTTCCACTCAGACCTAATTAATGCTTTTCTTTTCCACCCTTGGATTCCCAGTTGTTGTAGGTCTTTTCCCACATCACCCATCCATGATCTAAGCCTAGGTCTGCCTTTGAGTCGTCATTCTTTCTAATGTCCTGCCCCTTTTTTTTATTTTTTTATTTCTGCTACTATGTGGATATGTGCCTGAAGATTTTCCGAATCCATAACTGGAGTATCTTCCAGATATATCCCAAGCATAATAGAAATGGTTTTCGCATTATCGTCTTTGTTCTGAGACTTTTGCAATTAAGTTTGTACTGTCTGGTAGAGAATGATGCACTTCGCAAAAGAAATGAGCGCTATATTCTCATATATTGCTATTTACATGTATTTAAACAGGCTATCAAAGGGGGGGGGGGGGATAATAATTTCGTAGCGGCCATGCTTTCGTGTAATTTTATCATCTGCAACAAAAATCTTGAGTAGGTATTCCATCCATTTTACCCCCACCCCACCCCCACCCGTGGGCCCTCATCTGGAATGCAGGTGAGGAAACATAAGGTTATGAAAGGACACGCGCGATGCCACCCTTCTGAGATTCACACCGTGACCTTGAACTTTATTCGGCATTTTGCGTCAAAAATCTTTGGATGGAATAAATCTACCTTTTCCTTGGGGAGCGGGGTGGCTGTTAGACCAAGGAGCTGGTAGCTCTCACGTGGGGCTATTTAGGGAACGCAACTGTGAGGGATAACTCTGGGTAATGAGGAACACCAGCAAGTGGCAGCGCGCTCTAGCATTTGAACGCGTGCGATTGGTCTGTTACTCTCTGTGTGTGTGTTTTGTCCCCATGGCGGCCTATTAACGCTTGATGGATCCCGGGGTCTCGTTCGCAGGTCACGTGCTTTAGCTCCAACACGTGTGCATCGTGGAGACATTTCAATTTCAAAATGCAAGAATGGGGATTTTTGTTGTTAGAAAGATTTGGACGTTATATTCAAATTGTCAACCAGTTTTACATTTGGATATTCAAATTTTGCAGAAGGGCGAAAAAACGTTTGGTTGAAAAAAAAACAGCGACGAGCAGCACGTTTTGTCCTAAACCGCTACAGGAATACCTCTAGTGTTGGCAGCATGCTAGAAACACTAGGCTGGTCACCATTGGAGAAACGACGACGACAATCCAGGCTCTCCATGATGTACAAGATAAATAATGGGCTGGTCCACTGTTCCAGTATTAAACAGAAACTCGTCCCTCTCCCCCATAGACAGCGACGAGGCCATGACAGGCAATTCAGGCTCATACCAGCAAGAAGCCAGTATAGGAGCTGCTCATTCCTGCCCAAGACAATCAGGGACTGGAACCATCTTTCAAAAGGAACAGTTGAGGCGACAACACTAGACACATTTGTGTCTATTGCCTCAAGCCTTCAAACCCCTAGTGCATAATTTCCTCATCACCACCAGTAACAGAAACATTGCAAATCCCATCTACATGCATAGGAGCCAAAATGATCAATAAATTGATCGTGGGCCCTTAAGATATAGAAGAAGAAGAACAAAAAAAAAAAAAAGAACTTTAGTGGAAACGTAATGAGGAGCTCCAGATCGTTCACAAAATGCAGGAATTCACTTCTTCTTCTTCTTCTTATATTTGAGGTGCCCACGATCAATTTGTTGATCATTCTGGCTCCTGGTTTTAAATTCAGAGTTTACCTTCTCTTAGACAGGTTGCCGTCCAAGGCTAACGAGTCCCATCCACCCGGGTTGCTTGGGATGGCTTTGGTGGGGATTGAACTCCAGACCACCAGCTATTTCGTTTTTGAGACAGTTTAGACCGCTCGGCCACCCAGCCAGAAGTCCGTGAACCAAGGAATAGAGAATACGGCTCCATCACTGTGAAATTACCTAACACATTGGGAATGTTATTTATTGTTGATTGAAAATAGATTGAAGTATGACGACAGCTAGGGCTTTACCGGTATGTAAATAAATAAACTGTCCTTACCAGCAGAGTTCACTGCTCAATCTCAGGCTAGGCTAAAGAAACGTCAGCTCGTGACACCTGGAGCACATGACTTCATTAGCACATGACTTCATTAGCACACGACTTCATTAGCACATGACTTCATTAGCACATGACTTCATTAGCACACGACTTCATTAGCACACGACTTCATTAGCACACGACTTCATTAGCACACGACTTCATTAGCACACGAATTCATTAGCACATGAGTTCATTAGCACATGACTTCATTAGCACATGACTTCATTGACACATGACTTCATTGGCACATGACTTCATTGGCACATGACTTCATTAGCACATGACTTCATTAGCACACGACTTCATTAGCACACGACTTCATTAGCACACGACTTCATTAGCACATGACTTCATTAGCACATGACTACATTAGCACATGACTTCATTAGCACATGACTTCATTAGCACATGACTTCATTAGCACATGACTTCATTAGCACATGACTTCATTAGCACATGACTTCATTAGCACATGACTTCATTAGCACATGACTTCATTATCACATTACTCCATTAGCGCATGACTTCATTAGCACTGGAACCTGTGAACCCATTGGCCGGTTACTGTAATAGCATATCCCTTCCCGTGAACTCATTAAACCAAATGAGCAAAACTGATATACCCATTATTTTCCTGTTCATTTTTAATGATGAAATAATTAACTAAAAAATAAAATAGATACATAACAAAAATAAACACAAGGTTTCCATAGTCACGAGGCCCTAAACAAATACCAGTATTCAGTCCCAGTAACTATCGTGTGTCCACCTTGATGCAAAATTGATCTCGCTACCTGCTGGTTATTTCACTCACCACGGCCGGCCCCAGCGCTCTGGGGTTACCTTTCATGCGTCATGTCTCAATGCACGCCGCGGACTGGCGCTTTTAAGCTAAAGAACAGGCGCGGTCCGACACCACCCCACCCCCCCCCCCACCCCCCCACCCCCCCCCAGCCCCAGCGCTCTGGGGTTACCTTTCATGCGTCATGTCTCAATGCACGCCGCGGACTGGCGCTTTTAAGCTAAAGAACAGGCGCGGTCCGACACCACCCCACCCCCCCCCAATATCACCTACCCCACCCTAAATTGCCTACTAGTAACTATAACGGAAATACGTATTTTCTGTATCTCTTTGGACGGCTTTGCGCGCGCGCCCTTCACGTCACTCGGTCTCTGAAGCCGTGATTTGACTCCAAGATGTCAAGGGTAATGGCTGCCCACAGGCTCTGGTTCACATCCACTTTAGTTGGGGTACGGCACGTTCAGTAGATAACTTGAATGAGTTTCGGTGGGAATGATATGACACCCCCCCCCCAACCCCCTTTTTTATAGTATGGCGAAAGTCATGTTTTTATAGTCATAGATACACCATTTAAAATCATGTTTAATTCGTCATAAAATATCCTGTTAGGCGACCTGTGGGTCTGGGGGCATCACATCTCTGTAAATAAAGGAAAGCTGGTTAGGAAAGACGTATATCGCTGAGGATATTCACGGACAGTCTTCAGTCTATATTTTACCCACTAGACCAGCGTTCCCCAAACGGTGGTCCGTGGACCGGCACCGGTCCGCCAGCCTTACGTTACCGGTACGGAGAGCATGAATATTGATGTTTAAATAAAAATAAAATGTAATTAATAAATCTGGCACCGGTCCCTGGTGTAGTTTCGAAACTTGTCCACCGTACGGTAAAACTTAAAAGTTTGGGAAACACTGCATTAGACAATTTGCTATGTTATAGTCGTATTTGGGATCAAAATCCTTCTGGACCCACTAATGCAACTATTTGGTGGTACCGATGACTTCGTTGTATTTCTTATGCTAAAGGGACGTTTATCAAATATATGTGTCTGGTAACAAAGTGATGAATAACCTACTTGAAAGGAAGCATCTATAGTCTTATTCTAAACTTGATACATCTATATCCCGTAACCCCAATGACCTTAATGGTACGGACATCTATATCACCTAACCCCAATGACCTTAATGGTACGGACATCTATATCACCTAACCCCAATGACCTTAATGGTACGGACATCTATATCCCCTAACCCCAATGACCTTAATGGTACGGAAATCTATATCCCCTAACCCCAATGACCTTATTGATATGGACATCTATATTCCCTTCCCCAATGCCCTTAATGGTACGGAAATCTATATCCCCTAACCCCTATGAACTTAATGGTACGGACATCTAAATCTCCTAACCCCAATGACCTTAATGGTACGGACATCTACATCCCTTAACGCCAATGACCTTAATGGTATGGATATCTACATCCCCTAACCCCAATGACCTTAATGGTACGGACATCTATATCCCCTAACCCCAATGACCTTAATGGTACGGACAACTATATCCCCTAACCCCAATGGCCTTAATGGTACGAACATCTGCTCAATCACAATGACATCTCGCATATTTAGTAAACACTGGGATGTACCACACCGTGCTTGGGCAACGTGTCAACAATGCTGATGTCAATTATGAGCTACGGATCACTCGGTGCGTTCATCTGGTGCCCAAGTTCCCGCTGCAGATCGCGAGTACACACGTACACGATTATCTGGGAATATCTGAAGCGTTGGTGTAGTATCAGCTGCTGCAGAGCTGTCCTGTGTCAGGTGTTCCGGAGCTGTCCTGTACCATCTGCTCCAGAGCTGTCCTGCACCGTCTGCTCCAGAGCTGTCTGTACCATCTGCTCCAGAGCTGTCCTGTACCGTCTGCTCCAGATCTTTCCTGCACCATCTGCTCCAGAGCTGTCCTGTACCATCTGCTCCAGAGCTGTCCTGTACCATCTGCTCCAGAGCTGTCATGTACCATCTGCTTCAGAGCTGCCCTGTAACATCTCCCCAGAGCTGTCCTGTACAGTCTGCTCCAGAGCTGTCCTGTGCCAGCTGCTCCCGAGCTCTTCTGTACCATCTGGCCCATAGCTGTCCTGTACCAAGTGTTCCAGAGCTGTCCTATACCAGCTGCTCCTGAGCGGTCCTGGACCATATGCTCAAGAGCTGTCCTGTACCAGGCGCTCCAGAGCTGTCTTGGACGCAGCTACTCCAGAACTGTCCTGTCTGTGTCCACGGTTAAGAAGTGGCACACGTACATCAATGCTATTTGATAATTTGAATGTCTTCGGGAAACAGTAGTGGCCCGTTGTCTCAATACATCTGGTGATGACACGTTACGTACCGATTTCAGGATAACCTGTAAAGCTTCCCCCTACTGTAACTTGGATCCACCTTCTCGTTCCTTTGATAGTTTGAATGTCTCAGTGTCGACGCTTTAGTTTATATAGCCACTAAACCTCTTGTGTCTACATAAGACATTCTCATATCGGAGATATGTCTGCTTGATTTGCAAAAAAAAAGGAAAGCACTTTCCCATCACATCCTCCCCGACCGCCGACTCCACCCAACCCCCCCCCCCCCCCACACACACTAATTGAAAAAAAAAATATATGTAAACAAGATTATACGCTGAATAATTATAACCCCGAATTTTCTTTTTTTTAAATTCTATCCTAGAATAATGCATCACAAAAAATCTCATCGTCCTGTGTCTACAATCAAACTTTTATTTATAGCTCTCGGGACGCTGCCCTGAAGTCTCGCTGTCCTCATGACGTTTCGCTGCATCTATGTTTATTTTAAAATAACTTTTCAATAGTTTTGGAGATTTTTTTTTTCTTTTTTGCGTTTTCTTTTTCCGTGTATCCAAGAATGATATCAGTGCTAGACATTCTTCAGATACGAAATCTTGTGTTTACTTCAGACACTCAAATCGTGTGTTTACTAGAGACACTAAATCTTGTGTTTACTTCAGAAAATAAACCTTGTCTTTACTTCAGAAAATAAATATTTTGTTAACTTCAGACAATAATCATTGTTTTACTTCAGACACTTAAACTTGTGTTTACTACGTGAGGAAAAGTTTGTAAATGCAATGTGTAGGTAGACATTGCAGGTACCAACCACCAGACATTCCCATCCCTAACTCGGAAGCGGAGGTCCCGCCATCATTTAAACAACTGGTGGGATCACAATAACATTCCGAAGACAGGTCGGCTAGACATAAAGTAGCCAAGAATTCCGTTCGAACCAAAAAAGCTCATCATCAAAATGACAGCGTACATTGTAGAAGCAATACATCGTAGAAATTCTATGGTAACGTACACTGTAGAATCTACTCATCTTAGAAATTCTGTGGTAACGTACACTGTAGAGCATATACATCTTAGAAATTCTGTGATAACGTACACTGTAGAATCTACTCATCTTAGAAATTCTGTGGTAACGTACACTGTAGAACCTATACATCTTAGAAATTCTGTGGTAACGTACACTGTAGAACCTATACATCTTAGAAATTATGTGGTAACGTACAGTGTAGAGCATATACATCTTAGAAATTCTGTGGTAACGTACACTGTAGAGCATAAACATCTTAGAAATTCTGTGGTAACGTACACTGTAGAATCTATACATCGTAGAAATTCTATGGTAAAGTACACTGTAGAATCTACTCATCTTAGAAATTATGTGGTAACGTACACTGTAGAGCATATACATCTTAGAAATTCTATGGTAAAGTACACTGTAGAATCTACTCATCTTAGAAATTATGTGGTAACGTACACTGTAGAGCATATGCATCTTAGAAATTATATGGTAAAGTACACTGTAGAATCTACTCATCTTAGAAATTATGTGGTAACGTACACTGCAGAGCATATGCATCTTAGAAATTCTATGGTAAAGTACACTGTAGAATCTACTCATCTTAGAAATTCTGTGGTAACGTACACTGTAGTACCTATACATCTTAGAAATTATGTGGTAACGTACACTGTAGAGCATATACATCTTAGAAATTATATGGTAAAGTACACTGTAGAATCGACTCATCTTAGAAATTATGTGGTAACGTACACTGTAGAGCATATGCATCTTATAAATTATGTGGTAACGTACACTGTAGAACCTATACATCTTAGAAATTCTAAATATATACCCGGATTCACTGAATGACATGCTTTAGAACAATTTTAGAGCACAGCGAGAAATCTGACAAGACCTTTAAACACTAAAAAAAAAACACACAATATTTTGCCTCTGGGATCAAATCCATTTCTTTGAATCACTAAGGGCATTTCTTCTTTTTTTCTGCATCAAAATACAGCTACAAACTGGTGAATCGCGTACTTGTAGAGGAAGGTTAGTACCTCTGATGTGGCAGCAGTCGTTCTTCCCTTTGGAGCAGCTAATCATTCTTTGTTCCCCCACATGGTACTCAGCTCCCACCTGTGGCTCCAAGACGCTGCAGCATGTGCGCAGTGGCCACACCACGGACAACAGCTTCAACTACCCGGAAAAACCAGGGTGAGGGTAGCCGAGGTCCATCAAATCTTCGGTAAAAAGTGCTTGCCCCCCCCCCCCCCCCCCCCCCCCCCCCNGTAGCATGGATTAGCTGATTTGCACGGGAGGTACCATTGGTCACCGGGCAAAAAAAAAAAGCTGAGTCAGCAACGCGATGTGGGGATCGCTCAGAGCCTGGCAAGACACGTGGGACGCCCTGGTCATTCAGCACACCCAAATCCGTCCCCACCCGTCTCAACATTGTTTGACTGCATTGATCCAGATGGTATTGGGCGGGAGAGTGAGATTGAATCATTATAAACTTTATCGCAGCGCCTGGCAATTTAATCATAATTCAATCCATAAAGAGTCCCTATTAAAATGTCCTGTGCCGATAGGCAAGCACTGGTGTGGCAGGTCTAGATACACTGAAACACTAGATACACTGACACACTAGATACACTGACACACTAGATACACTGACACACTAGATACACTGACAGCCGTAGTCGCCAATAACCACCCAGGAGAGACGTCCCTCCATCAAGAAATCTTTTGTGGATGCCCTGGAAGAACTTATCGAATCCACAGTTTTGAAATATCACAACGTCGAAGCCCCTGCACTGGGCATCGCTCCTATCTTTGTTGTGCAGCAACGCTATGCAGTTTCTGGGACTAAGCTCAAAAACAACATGAACACACCAGGAGGGGTTCGATGAAAACGGTGTCATAGAGACAAGCAGCTGCTTGAGGAAAACTACTTACTTCACAACACTTAACTTAACAAACCGAGGCCAGTCCCATGAATGTAAGATGCGCACCACAACTTAAGAATAACCGTAAAGCAAAAACTGCGACTGCTGCAGGATAAATGGTTGAGCACCAAGGCATCCAGGGGTATGAGGGCAGACATTACCTTAAACATTTCTACTCCGCTCTTTAAAAAAAAAACTTTTACTTTCCCACTTTATCCGGATCATCCACACTTCATCAGGATTATCCACACTTCATCAGGATTATGCACACTTCGAGTGCTGATGAGAAAATTATTATCACTGAGAAGGAACAAATTATCGAACGCTGGGCTGAACATTTTGACAACATTCGAAATCGCTCTTCATCCATCAGTGGTGACGTAATAAATCTTCTTCCGCAGGTGATAATCAGTGCAGGCTATGGTTAGTGAATATGACGTTTTGCAGGCTGGGGTTACGGAACATCATGGTATGCAGGCTAGGGTTGGGAACATGATGACATGCAGGCTAGGGTTAAGGAACATGATGGCATGCAGGCTGGGGTTAGGGAACATGATGGTATGCAGGCTAGGGTTGGGAACATGATAACATGCAGACTAGGCTTAGGGAACATGATGACATGCAGGCTGGGGTTAACGAACATGATGGCATGCAGACTAGGGTTAGGGAACATGATGACATGCAGACTGGGGTTAAGGAACATGATGGCATGCAGACTAGGGTTAGGGAACATGATGGTATGCAGGCTGGGGTTAGGGAACATGATGGCATGCAGACTAGGGTTAGGGAAAATGGGGAATGGTCTAAACTCTAAACCAATCTCCTGTGGCAAATGGAGCAAACAAAGTCGTTTACCCATGCTCCAAATCTTTTCAGCCTAATCTTTTTCCATAACGCTGACTGCTGCCTTCAGAGAGAGGAACACTGAAATCAACCTCATCGTAAACCATTCAATCTCAAGAGGCTACATACCAAATCGAAGGTCCTGACAGACATCACTAGGGGCTTCCTGTATGCCGACGATTGTGCCCCTGTATGATGGCCCAGAAGCGGATGTGCAACGCAGTCTTGCTAATTTCTTCAAAGCCTGCACAAACTTCGGTCTCACCATTAACACGAAAAAGTGGTTAACAGCTTCTCTTGCCTTAGCAGGACACTGTCCCAAACCGGAACCATTGATGGCGAGGTTAACTTGTGTACTGCAAGACCCAGTGCAACCTATGTACCGGGCGAGTTATCAACACTCAAACTAAAATTAAAGTATACAAGGAGTAGCCTCCTTACGCTTTTATATGACAGTGAAACTTGGAGGTCTGTCAACCTCATGCAAAAAAAAAAAAAAAAAGTATCTCCATGAAATGGCAGAAAGGTTCTCAGGCACTGAGGCACTCACACAGGCAGGTCGCCCTACCATCTTGACCATTCGCTGGGCGGGACATGCTTTGAGATTGTCATACGACGTCTTGCTCGTAAAAAGAATTTAAAAAATGGTATGATGAACTGGGAGCATGGAAGGCGGTTTGCTGTAGTCAGGAGAAACGTTTCAAAGACAACCCAAAAGGCTTACGAAAAGCGTTCAATATAAGACCGGGCACATCGAGTGTCGCGGCGTTCTTTTTTACAAAAGGCCTCCATGCAACATCAAGGCAACAGAGCAGCGGCTGTAGAGCACACAAGACCGTGCCAGAAAGGGCGTGGATTAACTCTGCACATGGAGATGTCCCATCAATCCCCTGCACTTACTGCACAAGAACATTTCGTGCCAGAATCGGTCTCATGAGCCATCTGCGCACCCACAACCAAGTTCAGAATTAGCACACATACGATGATTAAAACGATCATGGACGATTTCGACTGATGAACTATATATATTCCTACCTTCCTACAATTATCTCACTATGTTTACTATTGTGGGTCCCTTTAATGAAGTATCGTAACATTTTTAAAAAAAAACGAATTAATTCCGTACTGGTTAATTTTCCACATTTACATAGACAGGGTTTCCGAAAAAAAGCTTAAAGTTTCATCTCTCTCTCTCTTCCCGATCGTAAAGACAGGAGAAATGCTCTTAACGCATTTCCCCTCCAACAATTGCACCTCTGTCTTCTCCGTCCGCATCATTCTCAGTTACCGACCCGCACTCCTCTTAAAGCTCTAACGCCGACACTTCAACTCCCCCGTAACAACCAAAATCTCACCCCAGCCGCCTGTAAACCCCCGAAACCCTGAAGTCTCCGACATAAAGATGCAGCTAATTACCGTGTCGGGTTAAGTTTTTTTTTAATACGTATACTTTTAACCGGCCCGGTTCCCAGTGGTTTCCGAAACCGAAAATGTAATCGGTACGCCCGGGGACCAAATCACTCCCGCTCTCAGCCGACCTTTTTATGTCTCAGTGCAAGAGAGCTCCGAGCTCATCGGAGCGGTGAAGGTCTTTTCTAACCCACTATCTTCGCTCTACCCCCAAACACACACCCTCAAACACACACATACACACACACTCTCAAACACACACACACACTCAAACACACACACACACACTCCAAGGAAGTAAGAGAAAAAACGGTATTTTAAGAGCAAGGTAATAACGTTGATTAGTGAAACACACAGAAATGTTTGTAATGTCAGGGGGGAATAATTCTATCGCTCTCTCCCTGGAACTGTTGTAGATCAGATGCGATTAGTTTCATAACCTTCGTGTGTGTGTGTGTGTGTGTGTGTGTGTGTGCGTGTGCGTGTGCGTGTGTGCGTGTGTTTGTGTGTGCGTGTGCGTGTCTGTGTGTGTGCGTGCGTGTGTGTGTGTGTGTGAGAGAGAGAGAGAGAGAGAGAGAGAGAGGTTCGTGGGAGAATGGAGGGGCCTTGAGATACTTATTTGCTCGATGAATAAAATAAATAAATAAATACAAATTACACCGGCTTAGGTGTCGCTTTAAACAAACAACAGAAGTAATGTAAACTTTCAACAGTTGGATGCAACAACAACAACAACAACAAAAAAAAAACAACAACAACAACGGTGTGTTGTGTGTTTCATGTACCAACTATTTTTTTTTTTAAGTGGAACAGGAAACATTTAATGCCTGGTTGGGGGGGGGGTGAAGATTTAAAATTTGAATTTAACTAAATTAAAAAAGTTCACCAACACAAACTGATTGACAAAGTAACAAAGTGTTTGAACAAACAAGCAAACCCAAAAATTTAAAAAAAAAAATTAAAAAAATTATGAATTTAATTGGTCCGGGGGGGGGGGGAAGGGGCCAAATGACGTTACAGCCCCCTCCCTGTATGTATAACATGAGTATATCACGTATACAGTCGTCGATAAATTAATCTAAAAGAGATGTCCCCTTACAACACCCCCCTTCCCTCCACCCAGGACCACATATGTAATCGGAGTATCTGTTCAGCTATTCGAATACTCAGATACCGATACCCCTAGTGCCAGCAGACGATACAGTCTCGCTCACAGTCACAATCTTAACTCCCCCACAATCCCCAGCTTACATTACACTCAAACACCAACGTACGCGCGCACTGCAGAAGGGAGACCAAACCAAGCAAAGAGCACAACTGGACATTATGTGTGCATGGAGTGTGATGAGAGAGCAGCCCCTTGTGCAACAAATAAGCAAGCACAAGGACAACGTCATTTCCATATCTGCTGGTCTCGTGGCCCGTCATACGAACGTAAACAGCACAACAGTGCTCAGCTATGACTCCAGTGCTTACACCTGACCTTTGAACCTTGTCTCCCTACCGACTGTAGATGGATGTAAGATAAGGACTTGGACTCTGGCTCAGCATTTATCTCGTGCAGCTTGACCCTTGCCCCCTACCCCCTGGCCCCTATCCCCCTGCCCTATTTACCTAAAATCATCAGGCGCCCTAATAAGCAGCTGACACTAGACTTTCTCAGTCGGGTCTTCCGTCAGAGGTCCGCTGTATTTGGAATTAACCAAGTTACAAGCCTGACTTTTTCTTTTTCTTTTGTCCTTAACATAGTTTTTCCACATCGGCGATTCATGCGGGTCCTCTTGGCGTGAATTCTGTTGCTTCCCGTGCCTGACTAGATGCGTCGGTTATTTGCGTGATGCCAAATTACAACACGTCACAGATCTCTGACGCCAAGACCACAAACCAACCATTCACGGCTAGGTGTTGCGAAAACCGTGTATACGGAACATTTGTTTAAAACGCAAAAATAACCCAATGACAACGCGCATGGCGTGTCAAATGAACTAAAGCAAATAATCTCTAATCAAATGGTGTAGGATTCCATTTGTGCTGCATAATGAACAAGTAATACTTATTAGTTTAAAAGCGAAGGGGGCAATATTATAAAGAAACAAACTTTAATGTATGTCAGTGTAACATGGGTTTGCACCCGGGTGTGTGCATTTAAAATCAATAAGACTTAAACATTCAATTTTAATGTACCCATGTACATTAGGGACCGTCCATAAAGTACGTCACGCTATTTTTGGACACCTTCAAACTAAAAAAAAAATTGTTTAAAAAAACAAAAACAAAAACACGTAATATAAGATTTAATCTAATAGACACTGAATAATATTTCTAAAATGCATAAAAATGACATACATGCATCACAGCCAAAAGTGTCACATCCCTTTCAGAATATATGCATCACAGCCAAAAATGTAACATCCCTGTCAGGATAAATGTATTACAGCCAAAAGTGTCACATCCCTGTAAGAATACGTCTATCACAGCCAAAACTGTCACATCCCTGTCAGAATACATGTATTTCAGCCAAAAATGTAACATCCCTGTCAGAATACGTGTATCACAGCCAAAAGTGTCATATCCCTGTCAGAATACATTTATCACAGCCAAAAGTGTCACATCCCTGTCAGTGTTAGGTTTTATATGTACGATTAAAAACAATGTTTGACTTGACACAAGACCTTTTACCCCCCCCCCCCCAACTCCCCGGTGTCATAAACTGTCTCTGTTTTTTGGACACCCCCCCTCCCCATTTCCCAGAGTGTCATACTCTATGAATCCCTGTAAGTATACATTTATCACAGCCAAAAGTGTTCCATCCCTGTCAGTGTTAGGTTTTATATGGACGATTAAAAACAATGTTTGCCTTGACACCAGACCTTTTACCCCCCCCCCCCAACTCCCCGGTGTCATAAACTGTCTCTGTTTTTTGGACACCCCCCCTCCCCATTTCCCAGAGTGTCATACTCTATGGATGGTTCCTTTATACAATGTTCATTGGACCTTTACATCTGTACCAAAATTGTATGTCGCACTTAAACAGGTGTTCAATCTTTACAACTCAGTTTGTGCTGTTATGGACTTGGCTCTTATTTCATAATGTGCTTCATCAAAATATTCGGAACTAAATGTCAAGGGACCCCCACCCACCCTCCACCCCGACCCCCATCCCAAAACCAAGCTGTCTCCAGTCTCCACTCGGTCAACTCAAAGCGCCGCGGTGACGTTTGCAGCTATGTAATCAGCTCATAATGCGCACACACATCGCTCACGTCGATTTGAATGTTGGTTTAAGTGCGCACCGCTAATGAACCCTGCTCACTTCAAGACTTCAGGCAACCCCCTTTCCCCCCCCCCCACAATCTCCACACGCGTTGGGCTGTGTGTTGCGCGTCACAGCAGCCATTGGTGTGTTTACCATCGGCAAATGTGGGTACCGACCAGCGCAAATTTTATGTCAGAGCACAAATGTGCTGGCGCCACATGTGGTAAGTACAATAGTCAACACAATGGGGAGTTCATGTTCCCCGACTCCCCGAAAGCTATGGGGGTGATGGGATGAATGTAACTGACGACCACTGAGACGTAGAAATGGTATTTCCTGATCAATGGTGGCATTCCTAGGGATGTTTCAAATATTGTTCCTGAAGTATACCGAGGGTTCTCACATTACGTTGTACGGAATCGTTGTTATTCAAAATGTGTACCATCTTAGCCGCACATTTGAACCCATTTGATCATAACGTTGAACAGCACTAAATTGGCATCATCGTGGTGCTGACTCGGGTACTGCCTTGGCATTGGTACTACTTTGGTACTGCCTCAGTGCTGCTTTGGTACTAACTTGGTACTGCCATGGTACTGCCTTGGTATTGCCGTGGTAATCCATTGGTATTGCCTTGTAATGTCTTGGTACTACCTTGTAATGTCTTGGTTGGCATCCGTCCGTCACAATGTGACGATGCAGTGGGCTTCGGAGGACGAAATCCACATGGCCTGGGATTATACTTCAAGGATTATAAGCTGGTTCCCAACAGCAAATCGCCTCTCTCCACGCCGCTGGGTAACCCAAGGGAACATCAATGGATGATACAGCTTGGCTCCAGTGACGTCGCCGTATCAATGTTATCCGCCTTTCGGGACTCCATCTCCGGGTTTGATTTCAGAGTTTCCTTCTCTTAGATGAGTTGCCATCCAAGGTTAACGAGTCTCATCCACCCGGGGTGCTGGTGGTGTTATTGCTTGACTGGGCCCTAGCTGGAATTGAACTCCAGACCACCACTTGATTTTGCTCAGTTTAGACCATTCGGCCACCCAGCACCAATGTCTTGGTACTAACCTTGTAATGTCTTGGTACTACCTTGTAATGTCTTTGTACTACCTTAGCACGACCTTGGTCTTAAAGCTTGGTCTTATCTTCAGACACCACATGTCTGGTTAACTCACTGACCAACCAGAAAATTTACGTCCCAAGTTCACTAAAGGCTTCACGGATTATATTTCAAATCAATTATCCTGCCACCGAAAACTCCACCTACCCCTAACGCACTTAAGAACCACCCCTCCCCTACACCTCCATCCAAGCACCCAAGGGGGTGTACAACCTCCTTCAAGAGACCCGCGATGTTTTACAACACTTCAGAGGTCACCGAGACCTTGGCAACTGTGTCAGCAGAAACAAAGATTTAAGAACTGGCCCCCGGGGGGCGGCATGGAGCTGGATGTCGGGTCTCTGCTGGTTCCCAGCAGCTGTTGGGGGCCATAAAAATGACGCCCCGGGTGGAGGATATGGCGGTGGACAGGTTGATTGGAAGGAAGGGGGAGGAAGTGAGTGTTGGAGAGAGCTGCGTCTTTGCATTTAAATGTCATGGATAGGGGCTGATAGGTAAATTGGTTGAGACGGTACAAAGGTGTCGGGGCAATTTTATATGACGGAGCGCACGTGTGTTGGGAGGTGAGCGGACCTGGGTGTGCAGTAACAGAGGTGAAAGTGAGACTAGTTAGTGAGAGATGTGGACGTGAGGCTGGTGTCTTGTTATAGATTTGATAGTGATATTGGTTTCATTGTTATAGTTAAAGATGTGATAGTGAGTTAAGTGAGACTGGCGGCCTGTAATAGAGGGCATAGTGATGCTGGTCTATTGTAATAGACGTGGTAGTGAGACTTGCGTACACCCGTAGAGATGAAACTGAGACGGGTGTGCTCCATAGAGGCCATAGTGAGACTGGTGTATTCCTATAGAGGTGATAGTGAGACGGGTGTACACTTATAGAGATGAAGGTGAGACTGATATACTCCTATAGAGTAGATAGTGAGACTGGTGTACTTCTATACAGGTAAAAGCGATACACTGATCTATTTGACACCAATACTCATAATCTTTTATTTTCTATGAAACCGGACCTATTAAGACCAACGGTCCTGCTAAGACGTGCCTAGTGTTTGGAGCCAAATCGGATAAAATTGAACGCGACTGCGGCAAATTATCGGGAAAGAATATTGGTAAGAGATTATGTAATGATGAAAGTGGAGCGAGACATAAAGATATACAAGAAACAGAATAATTGCTTTATTTTTTAAACCTAAGCAAGGTGGTTAAAAGAAACACAGTATTTCAAAGAATGCGACTGCTATATGAGGTAACACGAAGCGAGTTAATACCCGTAAATAGATCAACAACATCATCATCATCTTAAACTTAAAGTTCGCTGTCGCCTCCAAACCAAAAAGATCGATGACGTATGAAACTGTTGACAGGAGTGGCGCACTATTATGAGCAGTGTATGTTTAATGTGTACTGTACAAGACCGGTACATGAAAACTGCCGCGACAGCAAACCTTCTACTTGGGGAAAACAGCAAAAATCAATGTGACAGACCAATGCTCAACGAGGCCTCCATGGTGGCCTTAAGCTGAGCGTGCCCGGAAGGCTTTGATGTGATCGTGCAGGTGGTACCATCAGATGGGATGATGGCTCAGCGAATGGAATTGTGTTATGAATTGATATACCATCTGATGAGATGATGGTTCCGTGAGTGGCATCGTGTTAAGAATTGATGTGCCATCAGATGGTGCTGTCGATAAGGTCAAAGGTCCTTGGGACGGACCTTCCTGACCAAAGTCCCAAAAACTTATTCGCAAACCCCAAAACCTGATTCCATTCCCAATTTATAGAGATCCGGTAAAAGTTGTAATTTGTGACGTCATTTTAGGGGGACCCTTAATTATTATTATTATTACTATTATTATTATTATTATCATGGGGAATAAAGAGCAACACTGACTCGTCGTCAGGGTTGCCAGATACGTGGACATTAAAAGGAGGACATAATAAATCAAAAATGAGGACAAAAGAGGACATTTTGAATGTTTCATTTGAGTCGTCCCGGATTAAACTCACAGTCAGCACAATTTTATTGTCATGGCTGCCAATAAAGTGTATCTTACTCTTAGTGAATCGACCAAGAAGCAGTCACGTTAAAAAAACAACACATTCAATGGACGCCTTTTTCAAAATGTCAAAAAACATCATTTAAATAGCAAAATGTACAATCATTACCTTATAATGGATTCCACCTGCCTTCCAGTCAAAGTATTGAACATCGATCGGAAATATTTTCTGCGAACCGTGATTGCTAGCATCTGTCGAAAGACCAAAATGTGAAATGCCACCTAAATATTTACCCAATTGATCAACAGTGTGAGGGCCTATGACCTGGTTTATTATTGCTTCAGTCGTCGTTTTTGCACAAACAATATTTTTAGCGATTCCCGAATGTTCCAATAATGTGTGCACCAAACCAGCTTCAGCCGCATGTGCTTTCAGCAACACCTTTGAAAACTTAGGCTGAAAAAAAAAGACGTTAATTTGTTCGTTGACGCGGACACTTTGATTATGTTTCTATGTCTCTCACTGTCAACATGGCGCTCCAAGGCAGTAGCTCCTTTGTTGGCAACGGATAAGTAACTATCGCAAATCGTACACTTTGCCTCATTCTCACTGCGTCCTTCAACGAAACAAGGAAACTTATTTTTCATTTTGTTCGAGAATTTGCATTTTCTCTTCGTAGAAGCCATTTTCATAAAAAGGGACGGCAAAAATTACAAATTGAAAAAACAATTTAAATTTGCGTCTTTGTTGCCGGAACCATAAATAACATTAACATTTAGACCATAGATAATACAGAACAGAGCTAGATTGTTAAAATGACTAAAAATCGGCTGGTTCGCAGAAATACATAGACTTTGTACACTTAACACCTTAACATACGATGTAATAATTGTAATAACGATACATAAAAATTATAATATAAAATGTAAGAAAAGCCGGACATTTTAAAAGATTTTAGCTTTGCCTGCAGGACGGAGAATATTGAGCTAAAAAGGAGGAGGACATGTCCTCCTTTTGCCGGACGTCTGGCAACCCTATATATGGGGGATAATTAAAAGTTTACTTATATGTTCCAATGTTATAAATAATGACGCACGAAGACGGTCACAGCCCCAACATGACTACACAATTATCTAGTCGTCTGAAGCTCTTCTGGTCGCTTAAATTTGAATTTGAGAACTCTCGTTGAGAAGGACACCTGATCATAAGAAGTGTGTATGTGGGAATGGGGAGGTAGGGGTTGCAAGTTCGGGGGTGGGGGGGGGGGA
>CAXITT010000555.1:140135-153491 GCA_964033795.1 Lymnaea stagnalis
AGTACTATAATCTGTTATGTGTTGGGATGCCCATCAGTACTATAATCTGTTATGTGTTGGGATGCCCATCAGTACTATAATCTGTTATGTGTTGGGATGCCCATCAGTACTATAATCTGTTATGTGTTATGTGATGCCCATCAGTACTATAATCTGTTATGTCTTGGGATGCCCATCAGTACTATAATCTGTTATGTGTTGGGATGCCCATCAATACTATAATCTGTTATGTGTTGTGATGCCCATCAGTACTATAATCTGTTATGTCTTGGGATGCCCATCAGTACTATAATCTGTTATTTGTTGGGATGCCCATCAGTACTATAATCTGTTATGTGTTGAGATGCCCATCGGTACTATAATCTGCTATGTGTTGAGATGCCCAGCAGTACTGTACATTACGTCACTTCCCACCAACTGACACCCACCCCTTGTAGCGGGGCACCTCGGCGTGGTGCCACGCATTGGTCTTGAGATTAATCCGCCACTACCCATCATCCATCTGATGTCGCACTCTTATAAAATCCTTTTGTTATGACATACTTATAACCCATGTGTTATATTAGACTTATCAACTATCAACCCTCTTTTATAATAGACTTTATCACTTATGTGTCAAGAGGTTCCTTTTCCTGTTGATTCTCTTTGATACAAGCTAACATTACAGTATCACGTGTCAAGCATGTCAGATTACAATGGGAAATGTCAAGTGCTGAAATTTTGGACTTGAAAAAAATTTCAGAAAACACGAGTAAAGTGAAATGTTAAGAGCAGACGAATTGCGTTTCTAAACAATTTTTCCCATGCACTTGACAAATTTTTGAAGTGTCCTAAATTTTAAATAAATTTTTAAAAAAAAACAAAAAAAAAAAACTATGGATCAATTTAAAGCGTTCCCAAAGTTCTTGAATAATTTCCTTGATCAGTTTTAGGAGAAGTTAATATAGTGGTGGTGGTGTTGTTGTTGAACAATGGGACGAGGTCTCTTCTTTACATTCTTTTGTCCAGCATAGGATATACGTTTGGGATTCCTATAGTCCAATCAGTTCTTATCTAACACCAGACCTGTACTCCGTCATCGGCAGTACTCTATCCCATCATTGGCAGTATCTACCCCATCATTGGCAGTAATCTACCCCATCATTGGCAGTAATCTACCCCATCATTGGAAGTATCTACCCCATCATTGGCAGTACTCTACCCCATCATTGGCAGTATCTACCCCATCATTGGCAGTAATCTACCCCATCATTGGAAGTACTATACCCCATCATTGGCAGTACTCTAACCCGTCATTGTCAGTTCTTTACCCCATCATTGGCAGTATCTACCCCATCATTGGCAGCACTCTATCCCATCATTGGCAGTACTCTAACCCATAATTGGCAGTACTCTACCCCATCATTGGCAGTATCTACCTCATCATTGGCAGTAATCTACCCCATCATTGGCAGTACTCTACCCCATCATTGGCAGTATCTTCACCATCATTGGCAGTACTCTACCCCATTATTGGCAGTATCTACCCCATCATTGGCAGCACTCTACCCCATAATTGGCAGTACTCTGACCTATCATTGGCAGTATCTATCCCATCATTGGCAGTACTCTACCCCATCATTGGCAGTACCCTACTCGATCATTCTCAGTACTCTACCCCATCTTTGGCAGTACTCTACTCGATCATTCTCAGTACTCTACCCCATCATTGCCAGTACTCTACCCCATCACTGGAAGTACTATAACCAATCATTGGCAGTACTCTGACCCGTCATTGTCAGTTCTTTTCCCCATCATTGGCATTACTCTACCCCATCATTGGCAGTGCTCTTCCAGCCTTCAACAGGGCTGTGTGACGAAAGCTGTTGTTTCCCATCATTGTCTGTTGAAATAAAACCTTGTGAAGGTTTGCCTACCGGAGCCAACCGACCACTTTCATCTACTCACACCGGCTTTGGGCTCAAATTAACAGCCGACATGTTTGGTAACACTGCGTCAGCGGGGGTTTGCATCACGTGATAACCTCATGTGCCGCTCCCCCCCCTCTTCCACCCCCCCCCCCCGATCTGTCAACACGCGGCCGTTAAGATTTCATACCCCCCTACCCCCACCCCGATCGTCATCATTCATTTGTTTATTGGTCGTGTTTAAGTTTGGCTTATCTACCTTCCTGTGAGTACATCTGAAACTGTTTCCTTAGACTTCAAACAGAGCTCGATTTTTTTTTTCAACGACGACTACAACGGGTCTATGTGTGGTGTTTAGGCTTCTTGTGGGGGAGGTGGTGGTGGTGCGTGTGTGTGGGGGAGGATCAGTAGGGGAAGTGGTGGGTGGAGGAGGAGGAAGTTGGGAATGGTGTTGTATGGATTTGTGCTTGGCGTTGTCAACAATTTTTAAAATATTTTATGTTTACATTGCATTTTTTTTTAAATAAATTTTTTTTTGTTTTTGTTTTTTTTTGTTTTTGTTTCTTGTAACCTGAAATTTTTCAAAACTTCCTGCTATACCCAGTGAAGACCTATTCCATAGCTGAAATAAGATCATTGACAATCGTGTCTTAACAACAACAAATTAAATAACACTTAAAAAGCATTTCCGCATAAATCCTTCATACTTTATCAAGGCAAAACGCACTTGCGATATTTATTTAATTTTTTTTTAAAGATTTTCATGTAGCGCAGTTATCGGGAATTTTATATCATGAAATTAGTGACATAATATTTCCTTCATCTTTCTCGTTGAAAAAAGAGAAGGAGGAAAAAAAAACAGATTGTAAAAAAGGGGGGGGGGGAGGGGCTAAAAGTTTGAAAGCATGCGTTGCCATCGGCAACGAGTCTATGTGCCAAGTTTCAGTTCGATAGGTTGAAAAGAAGTAGGTCAATTAGCCGCTCCCGATTTTTGCCCTAAACCAACAAGAGCGATTTAAACAATTTGACATTGACGGTGATATTTTGTTGCTGCATCTCACACTCGGGTCCTTTAACAAATAACAAAAAAAAAAAACTACAGAGGGTTGTAAAAAAATATGAACATAGTACTTCCTCCGATGTTCCTTCATGTCTTCTTGTAACACGTTTCAACAATGGAGTATGCAATCTTCTGTATTGTCTTCTTGTGGTAATAGGTTAGTTTGTTTTTGTTGGCCGTACCCAATCTCTTTTTTTAAAAATATATTTCAAACGTTCGTTTTTGTTGTTGTTGCTGTTGTTGTTGTTGTTTTTGTTGAAGTACAAAGCCCCCGTATCCCAGGTTGGGCCCAAGCCCCAGGCCACTTCTGATAAGCCTGCCTTAAGGCCGTGATCTTCTCATCTCTCAGAGACAAAAGCGAAAGCGAAAAGCCAAGTGCATTCTGGCGTGCTCACTAACAAGATGTGACAAGCAGGAATTCTCAGACCTAATGCATTTTACCCGGGGTGTCAAAAAAAAAAAAAAACAAACAAACCCGCTCCCTCCCAGAGAACATGTTGTAGGCTCCGGGTTCCAGTTTTTGGGTCGGGGTCCATCGAGGGAGGGGGTGGGGGTGTTATCAGCCTCCACACAATGGGCTAATTTGTTGCATGTTGGAGTGGTCTTTCCTTATCCCTTTACCCATTCCCACGGACTCACAGGGTCAGCGTTGTTTAGTTTCGAGATGGGCGGTCGGGGGGGGGTGGTCTGGGGGTCGGGCTTGCCCCCCACCATCACAACGGCAACGGTAACTGGAAAAAGGGGGGGGGGGTAAATGTTCGCTTGGGTTTTGTAGGGTAGAGGTTGACAATAGCTGTGGGTATAATGTGTTGGGGCTGATTCAGAGTGTGCCAGGGTTGATTGAGAGTGTCAGGGTTGATTGAGAGTGTGTCAGGGTTGGAAGAGACTGTGGTGTCATGGTCGGTGGCGAGGGCATCGTGGGGGTACTTGAGAGTGCATGCGTCATGGTTCGTTGTGTTGGTGTCGGGGTTGATGGAGACTGTGTCAGGGTATGGTGTGAGGGTGTCGCGTGTCAGGTTTTATTGTGCGTGTGTCGCGTGTCAGTGCTTAATGTGCGTGTGTCGCGTGTCAGGTTTGATCGTGCGTGTGTCGCGTGTCAGGGCTTATTGCTTGTCGGGGATGGTGGTGTACTGGTGTGTTTTGTGATCGCATTTTGTCTTAAGAGTAAATTGTCAAAGATTCCGTTAAATAAGTTTCCATTTAAAGACTTCACCTATCACCAGTGAGTTTCGCTTTGTTTGCGAAACATTCGACATTGATACTGTTCACCGGGATGTGTGTGCTTCGGCAATGCTGATGTGTGTGCTAAGTCAATGTTGATGCGTGTGCTACGGCAACGCTGATGTGTGTGCTAAGACAATGTTGATGTGTGTGCTAAGTCAATGTTGATGTGTGTGCTAAGTCAATGTTGATGTGTGTGCTAAGTCAATGTTGATGTGTGTGCTAAGTCAATGTTGATGTGTGTGCTAAGACAAAGTTGATGTGTGTGCTAAGTCAATGTTGATGTGTGTGCTAAGTCAATGTTGATGTGTGTGCTAAGTCAATGTTGATGTGTGTGCTAAGTCAATGTTGATGTGTGTGCTAAGTCAATGTTGATGTGTGTGCTAAGTCAATGTTGATGTGTGTGCTGAGACAATGCTGATGTGTGTGCTGAGACAATGCTGATGTGTGTGCTAAGACAATGCTGATGTGTGTGCTAAGTCAATGTTGATGTGTGTGCTAAGACAATGCTGATGTGTGTACTAAGTCAATGTTGATGTGTGTGCTAAGACAATGCTGATGTGTGTGCTAAGGCAATGTTGATGTGTGTACTAAGACAATGTTGATGTGTGTGCTAAGACAATGCTGATGTGTGTGCTGAGACAATGCTGATGTGTGTGCTAAGACAATGTTGATGTGTGTACTAAGTCAATGGTAATGTGTGTGCTAAGACAATGCTGATGTGTGTACTAAGTCAATGTTGATGTGTGTGCTAAGACAATGCTGATGTGTGTGCTAAGACAATGCTGATGTGTGTGCTGAGACAATGTTGATGTGTGTGCTGAGACAATGCTGATGTGTGTGCTAAGACAATGCTGATGTGTGTGCTGAGACAATGCTGATGTTTGGCAACAGCGTCGATACCTTTTTTTTTGCGGCTTACATGAGGTCGAACAGTTGGTGCATCAACAATGTCGTCACTCGCGAGAAGTTTTGTTGTGTCTCCGATAACAGCGATAACGCTAATAACATCAACAAATCTCTCGGTCAAGAGCGGAGAGGGAATGACTCTTAATGGAGAGAAAACGAGTTGATTGGAGCCTGTGAAGAGCCGAGGTCGTGGGTGGTTTGTTGGGGGGGGGGGGGGGGGGGGGGGGGGGGGGGGGGGGGGGGGGGGGGGGGGGGGGGGGGGGGGGGGGTGGTCTTGGGGGGGTGGGGGGTGGTTTTGGGGGTGGGGGTAGCGTCTCCATAGTGAGCATATGCATGAAAAATTATAGGCTTAACCATTGGACTATCAGTCCGTGGGATACGCCATTTTCATTGCTGTTCTCGGAGATTCATTTTAATTTTAAATACGTCGGTGGCGTTTCCTTGAGCTGAAAAAAAACAGCCATTGCCATTCTAACTGGTTAGTGATGCAGCCGTAAAATAACCACACGACATCAAGCACGCTGTTCTANGGGGCTGGTCCTGTAGGGGATGGGGGTGGTTTTTGGGGGTGGGGTAGCGTCTCCATAGTGAGCATATGCATGAAAAATTATAGGCTTAACCATTGGACTATCAGTCCGTGGGATACGCCATTTTCATTGCTGTTCTCGGAGATTCATTTTAATTTTAAATACGTCGGTGGCGTTTCCTTGAGCTGAAAAAAAACAGCCATTGCCATTCTAACTGGTTAGTGATGCAGCCGTAAAATAACCACACGACATCAAGCACGCTGTTCTACTGGGTAGGGATTACCTAAGTGCGTGTTCTTCTAGTTCCCACCGCTCCAGTGGCGTAGCTAGGGATTTGGGTGGGATTTGGGGGCCCGGGGCGCTTGTTCTCCTTAGGGGCCCCTGCATTTTGACATTCGACATTATTTAATGTAAAAGAACATTTCGGACACGGCTTAGGGGGCCCCCCTCAAGTAGGAGACGGGGGGGACTTTAGAATTTGCACCCCCTCCCCTCCCCTAGCTACGCCACTGCATCGCTCTGTTTAGGGCATGAAAAAAAATAACGTACCCTAATTATTTTTTTTCTCGTTTTTTGAAATTTTGCTTGAATCACATTTTTGTAAAAAATAAATTATTTCTGGCCTTTGCCTGAATTTTGCTTGTTTTTCTTTTGTTGTTGTTGATGTTGTTTTTTTACTATTGTTTTAATGGTAGGTTATTGGTTCTAGTCTTTTACACAGCTTTCTTGAAATCTTGCAAGGCTGTATGCAGAAAAAACATTTGATTTACTCTTAACAGTTGTTTAATAGAAATGCTAGAGACAAAATGTTGGTAAGACCAGCGTTTTATCGGGGTGGGGCTGTGGGGGGGCTGTGGGGGGGTGGTCCCCGGGTCGGCTGCTAGAAATTTATAATAATACTGGGGACGTCAATGGAAATGTTATATGGTGTTTATGAGGGTTAGGGATTGGTACAAATTATTATTATTATTTTTTTTTTGCGTTGTATAATATGTGCACGCTACCTTACAGTACCATACCGATTGCAGAAAATATCCATCTGATTCGTTCAAATTCGATGTTTGGCAACGGGCTCGATATTAATATCCGTGATATCGATGCTCGAATTTAAGGCAACGATCCCCAACGATAATTTGTCCCTCCGTTGCACGCCAAGATGCCACAGGGCAGTAGGGTTTTTTCAGCTATATCTCAGCCCCCACCCCCCCCCCCCCCCCCCCCCCCCCCCACCCCCTGGAGCAAAAATATTTCCAACAATAAATCAACTGGACCTCCTGTCACTGACCCCCCCCCCCCCGAAAATCTGAAGAGCGACCCCGGGGGAAAATTTCTGAAAGAAACACTGCAAGGGAGAATATTTAATGTTATAATATACAGTAGGCTTATGTTATAATTTACAGTAGGTTTATGTTATAATATACAGTAGGTTTATGTTATAATATACAGTAGGCTTATGTTATAATATACAGTAGGCTTATGTTATAATTTACAGTAGGCTTATGTTATAATATACAGTAGGCTTATGTTATAATTTACAGTAGGTTTATGTTATAATATACAGTAGGTTTATGTTATAATATACAGTAGGCTTATGTTATAATATACAGTAGGTTTATCACACAATGTTTCTGTAGATATTAACATGCCTTCTCTTGGTGTCATTTCAGGACAACTGTAAACTGGTGCTCGCTATGGTACCCAGGTGAATTGCACCGCGGAGGCATGTGATTGAACACAAAGTGGGTTGCTCCCCATTCTTCCACCCAGATTACCACCCCATGACAGGAGACACCCGAGGGTTAATTCAGGAACTCCACCGTCTACCATTGTCCTGTGTTTAGGACCCTGGTGACCTGTGACCCCCCCACCCCCCCCCCCCCCCCCCCAGCCAAGAGAGAGAACCCAAAACCGTATTATCAACGTGAGCCGGAAGTTTATCAAGCAGCTCGCGGACGGCGCTCTAAAGGGGGGGAAAGGAGGTTATGTGGAGCGTCAACACAGCATTAAGCCAATTCTGGGATCAGACTTAGAGGGAGGTCCGGCCAGACCAGACCATCCATCGAGGATACCTTTTTTCATCTTCTGAAACTCTACCGCCTGCCCATTGGTCAACGGTCGGAAGAGGATATCACCGGTGAGTATTTGATAGCGCTCGTGGGATCTGTTCCCAATTTCGTCATTTTATTAATTCATTTACATTGGAGGAAAATATAAGATTAAAAAAAAAATAAAGAGTGCTATAGTCCAGTGTTTCTCAACCTTGGCCGCATGCCCCACCCCCCTCAGGGGACCAAGGCACATGGAAAGGTGGGGGGAGGAGCGCTTATTAATGGAGAAAGCAATTTATTTCTAGAAAGGATTTTTTAAATTAAAAAAAAAACAAATAGCAATTGGGAGCGGTAGCCACAGAGTAAAAAAATATATAAGTGGGCCGCGAGCAATAAAAGGTTGAGAAGCGCTGCTGTAGCATAGCGTACGTAATAACCTTTTGACTTAATGATTAATGTTCATGAAGGTTTTTTTTAAAAAGAATGAAACTTTAAGTAACATGAACCCAGAGGCGTAGCTGGTGTATATGGCGCCCAGGGATAATATTCATTTTTACGGTCCTTCCCAATGGTTAACTTTGAAACCCATTATTTTCATCAATAAAATATCTTCAAAGCTCATTTTGGCGCCCCCCCTCCCTCAGTCTGGCGCCCTGTGACATCAGCGCCCCGCTGCCCCTTTAAAAACACCTATATGCATGAATCTACCATAACTTTTTGTTTTAGAATGATGGGAACACTGGGTAAAAATTAAAATAATTAAATTAATTATCACTTTGTGCCTTTTTGTGTGTTTTATGAGGCTGTAGGAGAGGAGAGCTCGAAACAACCAATAGTCTGTTATTTGGCCGCTGTGCAAGATAGCGTTATTAGGCATACTGCGCGACACGCTGAGTGGTACGCTCTCACTCTCACGGCCATAACATCAACAAACCCGAGGGTTGCCGGGAGAGGGAGGGTGGGTGTGGGGGTGGGGGGAGAGGATAACTCGACATGAAAGACACGAGTTGTCGGAGCTTGCAGAGATTATCCTTATTTTATTTATTTAGTATTATTTTTTTTTAAAACTTCAATTTCTACTGTATGGGTGTGGTCGCTTTGTGGGAGGGCTGTTGGTGTTGTAGACAAGAGAACATCTCAACAAACACAATGATGGGCATTTGGGGGGGGGGGGGGTGGGTTAGTGCACGAATATGTTTTTGTTTTTACAATGTCGTGAAGGCGTTGAGGTGTGGGGTGAAGGAAGCAGGGCCGTATTATCCACAAGGCAGACCAGGCTGAAACTTAGGGTCCCACCATAGAGCAGGGGCCCCCATGCAACATATGGCCAAGGCAGTGCTGTTAAATCGAAAAAGGGACCCAAACAGCATATATGCCATGGCGATGCTGTGTAATCGGAAAGGGGCCCTATACAACATATATGCCATGGCGATGTTGTGTAATCGAAAGGGGGCCCCATGCAGCATATATGCCATGGCGATACTGTGTAATCGAAAAGGGGGCCCCATGCAGCATATATGCCATGGCGATGCTGTGTAATCGAAAAGGGGCCCCATGCAGCATATATGCCATGGCGATGCTGTGTAATCGGAAAGGGGCCCCATGCAACATATATGCCATGGCGGTGCTGTGTAATCGGAAAGGGGCCCCATGCAACATATATGCCATGGCGGTGCTGTGTAATCGGAAAGGGGCCCCATGCAACATATATGCCATGGCGGTGCTGTGTAATCGGAAAGGGGCCCCATGCAACATATATGCCATGGCGGTGCTGTGTAATCGGAAAGGGACCCCATGCAGCATATATGCCATGGCGATGCTGTGCAATCGAAAAGGGGCCCCATGCAGCATGTATGCCATGGCGATGCTGTGTAATCGAAAAGGGGCCCCATGCAACATATATGCGATGGCGGTGCTGTGTAATCGAAAAGGGGCCCAATGCAACATATATGCCATGGCGGTGCTGTGTAATCGGAAAGGGGCCCCATGCAGCATATATGCCCAAAAAATATCATCAAATCAGCCCCCGCCTGTGTTCCTTGATGTACAGTTAATTTCTTACGTGGTCGGCAAATCGCGGCTCGCGAGCCGCATGTGGCTCACTAGCGACTTGAGTGCGGCTCAGCCAGTCGGCCACAAATCGGTTTTGACTCCGAAAAACATGGTTCTTGACAGATTCTTGAAAAGAAATGTGGCTCTTAAAAATAATTTTAATCGTCCTGCTGCTGATTTTTGACTCTTTGGACTAGTGAGTTCGCCGACCACCACGTGATCCCCATCAGTAATAACACGTGACAATAGTTGACCTGTGCCCTTTGGTTTAGTGTTTAATCTCTCTGAACAATGCAACTGTCAACGCAGCCAATCACTTCCCATCTAGGCCGGGTCGCGTGGAGACCTGGTTATCTTTTTGTGTCACCATGGAATACACCCACTTCCGGCTAGCCCATCTGGCAGCTATGTTTATATGCGCTGGCTACTCACCCCCCCTCCCCCCCACCCTTTTCACATATCTTCCCGTTCTGTGACAAATTGGTCGCTAAAGGTGAGCGAAAAAAAATGTTTGAGTTTACGGTCATTTATAATTAACTGTATTTTTTTTTAATGTTTACATTCTATTATTGGCGCAGAAAGGGATTTGGGGGAGGGGGTGGGGCGGTGGTCCACCCAGGGGGTCACTTGTTTTAAAAATTTATTTGGAAAGGTGGCATTTACGACCCAACTGCCAATCTCCTTCACGCACTCTCCATGACACGCACTCTCCTTCAAGTACTATCCTTGACACTCACTCTTTTGACACACTCTTCTTGACACACACATTCCTTGACACACACTCTCCTTCACGCACTCTCCTTGACACACTCTCTCCTTGACATACATTCTCTTTCACGCAGTCTCATTGACACACACTCTCCTTGCCACACACTCTCCTTGCCACACACTCTCCTAGACACACACTCCTCTTGACACACACTGTCATTTATGCACTCGTCTTGACACACACTCTCCTTGACACACACACTTTTTAACTCACACTCTCCTTGAAACCCAATCTCCTTCACAAACTCTCCTTGACACACACCCTAATTGACACACACTCTCCTTCACGCACTCTCATTGAGACACACTCTCTTTCTCGCACTCTCCATGACACACACTCTCCTTGACACACACTCTCCTTGACACACACTCTCCTTGACACACACTCTCCTTGACACTAAGTCTCCTTGACACTAAGTCTCCTTGACATACATTCTCCTTGACACACACTCTCTTTGACACGCACTCTCCTTGACACAAACTCTCTTTGACACACACTTTTCTTCACGCACTCGTCTTGACACACACTCTCATTCAGGCACCCTCCTTGACGCACACTCTCCTTGACACACTCTCATTGACCCACTCTCATTAACCCACTCTCATTGACACACATTCTCCTTGACACATACTCTCCTTTACGCATTCTTCTTGACACACACTCTCCTTGGCACACTCTCCTTCACAAACTCTCCTTAACACACTCTCCTTGACACACACTCCTTGACACACACTCTCCTTGACACACACTCTCCTTCACGCACTTTTTTTGACACACACTCTCCTTTACGCACTTTCCTTGACACACACTTTCCTTGACACACACTCTCCTTGACACACACTTTACTTGACACACTCTTCTTCAATCACTCGTCTTGACACACACTCTCATTCACGCACTCTACTTGACACACACACTTCTTGACACACACTCTCTTTGACCCACTCTCCTTGACCCACTCTCCTTCACACACTCTCTCCTTCACACACTCTCTCCTTCACACACACCTCTACACACACATACTCCTTTACACACTCTCCTTCACCTCCACACACACTCCTTCACACACTCTCCTTCACACACAGCCACACATTCACAGACGTCTATACACACAAACCCGCCACAGAGCGCCAATTAAAATTTCCCCTCAATGCCAGGAGTATAATTATCTTCCCTTGGTGCTCATTAGTTTACGCATCGTTTATCAAGACGTCAACACACACACACAGAAAGAGAGAGAAGGAGGGAGAAAGAGGGAGAAAAAGGGGATTTAAAAAAACAAAAAAAAAAGCACATACGAGGGATCTCTCTGCGATATTGTCTTTCCGCTGCTATGAGCTTTGCGCTTCATGAGCCTCCCCCATTCCTCCACTCCCCCACACCCCAGTCCCCCACACCCACAGGACCACCTCCCCTTCCCCCAAGACACACGATGGTTATCTCTGAAATCTAGACTAGATAAAGAACATGTTATCCTAGTTTATCGTGATTATCAACCTTCTACATCCGCTGTCGACCGCTTAGGGCAGGGGTCCTCAACCTTTTTGATCAAGGGACCGGTTCACTTTCCCTCAGACACTGTTGGCGGACCGACCAACGTTTGGAAATGAAAAAAAAGCACCACCGAATTTCTTATTTGTAGTACAAAAAGTGTGTGTGTGGGTGTGTGTGGGTGGGGGGGGGAGGGTTAATTAAAATGAAAACCAATTTTAATCCATATAAAATTAATTAGTATTTAAAAGGGAGGCATGAGGCTGGCTTTTGGCTAGATGGATGGTCGATGCCCGGTTCCGTAGTTTGAGGAAACCTGTCTTAAAGACTAGAAGAGATTAGAGATGAGATTAGATTAGACTCCTGAGGAGGCGTCTCGATATAAGACTAGAGGCCAGGAAAGAAACTAGCGAAAATAGAATAAAAGAGACTAGAGGAGAATACAGAGACTAGAGATGTTATCTACCTACTGCAAGGTGTGCTGCATTAGTCCAATGGAAAAGTTCTGCTTATGTTGGGGTTTTTGGGCGGGTTTTTTTTTTAACCACACGCAGAAACCAAAAAAAAAAACAAAAAATGAATTGAAATCAAATGTAACTTTTCTTTAGCTAACGTCTCTTCACGCTTGCTAACACCATTGAGATTAAGTACGACAGGTGTGTGAGCCCGCCCACACGTAGGTAGATAGAGTTCGACCAGTGAAATGAAAAGACTCATCTTAAGGGTTGAAAGAAAATCTTATTGAAGTTGTTATAGCAATTTTTTATTTATTTATTTATTTTTTTTTTTTTGAAATTCAAAGCTTGAACTTATCTGCAATGCCAATTTGGCCTTAAGTTGTGAGGATGTTGGCCTTAAGTTGTGAGGATGTTGGCCTTAAGTTGTGAGGATGTTGGCCTTAAGTTGTGAGGATGTTGGCCTTAAGTTGTGAGGATGTTGGCCTTAAGTTGTGAGGATGTTGGCCTTAATTGTGAGGATGTTGGCCTTAAGTTGTGAGGATGTTGGCCTTAAGTTGTGAGGATGTTGGCCTTAAGTTGTGAGGATGTTGGCCTTAAGTTGTGAGGATGTTGGCCTTAAGTTGTGAGGATGTTGGCCTTAATTGTGAGGATGTTGGCCTTAAGTTGTGAGGATGTTGGCCTTAAGTTGTGAGGATGTTGGCCTTAAGTTGTGAGGATGTTGGCCTTAAGTTGTGAGGATGTTGGCCTTAAGTTGTGAGGATGTTGGCCTTAATTGTGAGGATGTTGGCCTTAAGTTGTGAGGATGTTGGCCTTAAGTTGTGAGGATGTTGGCCTTAAGTTGTGAGGATGTTGGCCTTAAGTTGTGAGGATGTTGGCCTTAAGTTGTGAGGATGTTGGCCTTAAGTTGTGAGGAT
>CAXITT010000555.1:181845-195892 GCA_964033795.1 Lymnaea stagnalis
AAAAGGTTCACCCCCCCCCCCCTTCCCTCACAAATTTTTTTTTTTTTTGTTCTATCCCAATTGAGGTGTTTGTCCCAATTCTAATATTCCAGCCCCCGCCCCCCCCCCCCCCCATATTTGGACATGAGTTCTCTCAACTGTCAATGTCACCGACCGCGATGACTCCAATGACGTGGCGTCCTGTAACTTGACCAGAGCCTTCTCTTCTTCGGTCATCTCCTACTGTACTTGTAGGCCGAGTGGTTCTCGCAGTGAGCGTAGTTTAAAAATAAAGTCATTGTAAAAAAATTAATTACTGTTAAAATGTCTGTCATTTTGTGTTATGCGGGCCATTTTAAAAACATAGTGTTACGATTTGAATGTGACATCACACTGTCTCAACCCCATGGTCAAAAGAATATGACACCCCCCCCTCCTGCGTGTCTAGACTCTAGTCTAGACGGGTGGCGTCATATATGGCCGGCCCCTAATTACATCGAAACTGATATCCCAGTTTGTCCAAGACATAACATTAAATCTGACTTATAGCAAGCTATAAAAGATGCGATGTACCGGTACACATTTATTATGATGCGATGTACCGGTACACATTTATGATGCGATGTACCGGTACACATTTATGATGCGATGTACCGGTACACATTTATTATGATGCGATGTACCGGTACACATTTATTATGATGCGATGTACCGGTATACATTTATGATGTGATGTACCGGTACACATTTATTATGATGTGATGTACCGGTACACATTTATGATGCGATGTACCTGTATACATTTATGATGCGATGTACCGGTACACATTTATTATGATGCGATGTACCGGTACACATTTATTATGATGCGATGTACTGGTACACATTTATGATGCGATGTACCGGTACACATTTATGAATGCAGGAAACATTTGCAAGCAGCGAAGGGTTGGGGGAAAGGGGGGGGGGGCTATTTTTTTCATGCAATTCAAAGCAGACAAAATGATGAGAAAACAGGTATAAATAATGACCTACCTTTTACGACTTGTCAATTTTTCAATGCCAGAGACGAATTCCGTATCTCCACATTTTTATAGAGTCAAGAACTAGAAACGTAAATCATATGAGAATAGAGGTTTACGCTGAAATAGTTGACATATTCTCCTGTCTGACAGATGCTCTTGTCTGACATATTCTCCTGTCTGACATATTCTCTTGTTGCCATATTTCCTTGTCTGAAAGATGCTCCTGTCTGACAGATTCTCTTATCTCATATATTATCATGTCTGACAGATTCTCTTATCTGACAGATGCGCTTGTCTGGCATATTTTCTTCTCTGACCGATTCTCCTGTCTGACATATTCTCCTATTTCTTGTCTGACATATTCTCCTGTCTGACCTCTTCTCTTGTCTGACATATTCTCCTGTCTGACATATTCTCCTGATTGACATATTCTCATGTCTGACAAATTCTACTATTTCTTGTCTGACATATTCTCCTGTCTGGCATATTCTCCCGTCTGACATATTCTCCCGTCTGACATATTCTCCCGTCTGACATATTCTCCTGTCTGACATATTCTCCTGTCTGACATATTCTCCTGTCTGACATATTCTCCTGTCTGACATATTCTCCTGATTGACATATTCTCTTATCCAACAAATTATCTTGTCTGACTGATTCTCCTGTCCGACAGATGATCTTGTCTGACATATTCTCTTGTCAGACATATTCTCCTGCCTGACATATTCTCTTATCCCACAGATTATCTTGTCTGACTGATTCTCATGTCTGACATATTCTCCTGTCTGACAGTTGAACTTGTCTGACTTACCTGAAACCTGTCCGACATATTCTTCTGTCTGACATATTCTCCTGTTTGACAGATTATCTTGTCTGACATATTCTCTTATCTGACGGATGCTCCTGTCTGACAGATTCTCTCTTCTGAAAGATTCTCTTATCTGACAGATGATCTTGTCAGAAAGAATTCTTGTCTGAAAGATGCTCCTGTCTGACAGATTCTCTCTTCTGACAGATTCTCTTATCTAACAGATTATCTTGTCAGACAGAGCTCATGTCTGACAGCTCCTTTTGTCCAACACATTCTCTTGCCTGACACACTCTCTTGTATGGCAGTTTCTCTTGTCTGACACATTCTCTTGTCTGACACATTCTCTTGTCTGATAGATTCTTTTTTCTGACATGTTCCTTATGCCATCCAAAAACGTGATAATTCAAAATCATAAAAAATGTGAAAGGTGCCAAAAGACTTGTCAGACACTCATTGTGATGCTTTACCTGATCACAATCAGACCCTCATTGTGATGCTTTACCTGATCACAATCAGACCCTCATTGTGATGCTTTACCTGATCACAATCAGACTCTCACGACAGAGAGGTCTTTCTCACAACTGAAACATGTAAAAAACAAAAATAAATAAATCAGTTCTAGTTCAAGAAAGACTCGACTCACTGTGTACATTAACACTGTTATAGTTCAAGAAAGACTCGACTCACTGTGTACATTAACACTGTTATAGTTCAAGAAAGACTCGACTCACTGTGTACATTAACACTGTTATAGTTCAAGAAAGACTCGACTCACTGTGTACATTAACACTGTTATAGTTCAAGAAAGACTCGACTCACTGTGTACATTAACACTGTTATAGTTCAAGAAAGACTCGACTCACTGTGTACATTAACACTGTTATAGTTCAAGAATGACTTGACTCACTGTGTACATTAACACTGTTATAGTTCAAGAAAGACACTACTCACTGTGTATATTAACACAATTGTTATACTGAAAGTGAAAGAATCTTTTTGCTCATGAACAGTCAAAGTCAATTTACGGACGAAAGAAACAAGATGAGAGTGGAGACCCTTTCTGCAATCCTGCAGGTTCTCTACAATTTCAAAATGGACTGTTCTAGTTTTGACACCTTTATATTAGATAAGAAAGAGGTTTTTACAGCGGCTGGGACAACAGCCAAATATCCTCAGTTGAAATCCTAGACTAAAATGCTAGTTGTAAAACATGTCTAAATAAATAAGTATTCACTGCAAAATTTCTTCGTTTATGAGATGCCTCAGAGTTTAAATTATATTACAAAAGCGAAGGTAAATTTTAAAATATTTCTAGTCTAGGTCTCAAAATAGTTAAAATGAGCATATTTCAATAAAAAGTTTCCGGCGGCAGCCCCGGACCACACTTTAGCTGGAAGGTATCCCTCGCCCCCTCCACCCTCCTTGGGTGTGTCCCATTTTTTCCAGTTCACGATTGGGTCACCCTAACGTAAGGGGGAAAAAACGGAGCATTTTGGGCTGTAAAGTTAATGTTTGCTGTAACTGTATGGTACAAGTCTTTATTGTTTGCTGTATGGTACAAGTCTTAAGTGTTTGCTGTATGGTACAAGTCTTTAGTGTTTGCTGTATGCTGTATGGTACAAGTATTTAGTGTTTGCTGTATGGTGCAAGTATTTAGTGTTTGCTGTATGGTACAAGTCTTTAGTGTTTGCTGTATGGTACAAGTATTGTTTGCTGTATGGTACAAGTCTTTAGTGTTTGCTGTATGGTACAAATCTTTAGTGCCTCCCTTCCTCAGTTTAAGTAAAATAAACTTCCACAAATGACACCCGAATAGCATTGGTCTAATGGTACCCGGGTGTGAATGGCAACGCTGCGTGTCCGGGGCCATTTTAACTAAATGCTATTCGGATGTCATTTGTGGTAGTTCATTTTAGTTAAACTGAAGAATAAAGTTTACAAACATATAGTCCATTCAATTATCTTTCACTTGAAACCAAATTTTGTCTTACAAAGCCAACAATAATATTTTAAATAGTTTTTTTAATCCCAACCTCTCACTTCTGGTACCCGGGTGTGAATAGCCACTTTGAATGTAAAAAAGTTAGATCTAACTTTAGAATAAAAAGTAAACAAAGAAAACAAACATCCACATATTAAAACATATACATACAACATGTATTCAAACATACATGTATATATATATACAACACATGTATTAAAACATATACATACAAAAACAACATACATTTGAATGATTTAACTATAACTAATTTGAGTAATTGACATAAACAACAACATTTATATTAAATTTTTACAACTTGTTGAACAAGTTTTAGATTATGAGATATAGAATATTTTATATACTGTAATGGTAGATTATGTAAATATAACAATGAATATTGTATATATATAATGATTATTTTGAACATATGAATAATATAAATAATATGATTATTGTGTAAATGTAACATAGAGCAAAAAAAAAATATAATGCCTTCCAAAATAGTAAAATGCCATTAATTAACCGGAAATCAAAAGGGATGAACGGCTTTGAATGGGTATACTCGTATGTAGTTTTTGTAATGTTTCGTTTTGTATTTAAATGTGGTAAAATATAGATTGTTTCATTTCTCTTTTAATATCGTAGACTATGTACCGCCCTTCGAGCCTTTGGGATGAAGCGTGATTTTCAAATAAACTTTATTATTATTATTATTAGTATTAAATATGATTATTGTGTATATATAATGAATATTATGTATATACCATCATGATTAATGTGTACCACAAACAATATTTTATCCTTAGAATATTTGACAAAATTGTATTTTGCAAAGTTAGTTTAAGAATTAATAATGACAACATATTGATATTATTGGTAGACCATCAGCTGCTCCCATCCTATACACCTAAGACAATGATACAACATTAAACAAGAAAAGAATCCACTTAAGAAGATTATCGCAATGATCCATAGTAGGGGTGTGCCGGAATCCGGTCCGGAATCCGGTTCCGCCGGATTTTGCACTATCCGGTGAAATCCGGTTCTGACGGATTTACATGTATCCGGAACAACCGGAATCCGGAATATACCGGATTTCGGAATTTGCCAGATTTTGTGACTCACCGGATCATAATCTGAAATAAAAGTAATTCTCTTTCCCGAATTCCACACGATCACGATACATTAATCGATTGTTTCGAGCGTTGAGCTTGTTTAATGTTTAATATTCCGAACATACCAGAGGCTAGAGTCAGCACCACTAATAGTGGCCAATAGCCAATAGTACCAAAATCCGGAATCCGGGAGAAACCGGAATCCGGATTATTCTGGAATCCGGATCCGGCGGATTTCGCATAAGAAAATCCGGATCCGGTTGGAAAAAACGGATCCGGCACACCCCTAATCCATAGGTTTATGGACAACCTTTATCATAACCAAAGTTATAGTAAAACCAATATCACATTAAATGTCTGCCTGTTCTATCATCAAAACATTGGCCTTTAAAAAATAAGGAAAACTTTACATCCTACTACAAAAAATATATGTCTTCCTCAAATTTCATAGCAGACAAATGTCACCTTAGTAAAGTTTCTCACCCATGTTCGACAGTATGAAAGTGAAAGATTCAACATGATCTGTTACTCTATGACAAGTGCTAATGACAAATTTGTAGAGGTTCTCAACCATTTTCTGACTAAGGCCAACATTTCAACAAGTTCTGTTGGTTGCGTTAGTAATGAAAGGAAATTTCATGACAAATGTTTGGTGCTAATCTCAAATGTTTCCTTTTGTGTCTTTAAGGGGTGAATAAATAAGAAAATAAATAATTTTGCACCATCTAAATATAGATAGGTATTTCAATGCTTCCTCACATATCATTCTGCACACCATAAAATGATGCAAAAGCTTGTGACCTATGATATTTGTGTTATGGTATTTTTATTTTATATACTAGTACTGTAATGTTAAAGGCACACAGTCAACAAATGCAGAGGGAGAAATATTACATTTGTAGGGTTTCTCACTTGAGTGTTTATTTTTGAGTACTAGCTGATGTTTAGGCCAAGTGCAGTAAAAATGTTACATTCAAAGGGAGAGTTCCATGAATGATTTCATACGTGTATATTTGGCTGTAAGCACAAAATGCATCAGGAAAAAAATCACATTGTTAGGATTTCCCTCCAGTATGCTGTCTTTTGTGTCTCCGTAAATCTGAATTATAGGTAAATGTAGCAGAACAAACATAACATTTGTAGGGTTTCTCTCCAGTATGTTTTCTTTTGTGTACAGTTAAATTTGAATTTAGGTAAAATGCAGCAGGACAAGTATCACATTTGTATTGTTTTTCTCCAGTATGATGACTTTTGTGAATGGTTAAACTTAAATTTTGGGTGAATGCAGCAGGGCAAATGTCACATTTGTAGGGTGTCTCTCCAGTATGTTTTCTTTTGTGAATGGTTAAATTTGAACTTTGGGTAAATGCAGAATGACAAATGTCACATTTGTAGGGTTTCTCTCCAGTATGTTGTCTTTTATGTCTAGTTAATTTTGAACTTTGGGTAAAAGTTGCAGGACATATGTCACATTTGTATGGTTTCTCTCCCGTATGTTTTCTTTTGTGTACAATTAATTGTGAACTTTTGGTAAATACAGCAGGACAAACATTACATTTGTAAGGTTTCTCTCCAGTATGTTGTCTTTTGTGTAAAGTTAAATTCCAATTTTGGTAAAAGGCATCAGGACAAATGTCACATTTGTAGGGTTTCTCTCCAGTATGATGTCTTTTGTGTACAGTTAAACTTACATTGTGGGTAAATGTAGCAGGACAAATGTCACATTTGTAAGGTTTCTCTCCAGTATGTTTTCTTATGTGTGCAGTTAAATGTGGCTTTTGGGTAAATGCAGAAAGACAAATGTCACATTTGTAGGGTTTCTCTCCGGTATGTTGTCTTTTGTGAATAGTTAATTTTTTTTTTTGGGTAAATGCATAAAGACAAATGTCACATTTGTAAGGTTTCTCTCCAGTATGTTCTCTTTTGTGTGCAGTTAATTTTGAATTTTCCGTAAATGCGGCAGGACAATCATCACATTTGTAGGGTTTCTCTCCGGTATGTTTTCTTAAATGTCTGGTAAGATCAGAAAAATATGGAAATTCAGCAGAACAAATCTGACATGTATGTGGCATTTTTCTAGGGTCATGTCCTTTAGATTCATGCCTATGTGATTGCCCAAATAATTCTACTAAATGTGATTGTGAATTTTCATCTTTCACATATTCTTTGTTTGCAGATTTCTCATATTCTTGGTTTGCAGATTTCTCATTTTCTTGGTTTGCAGATTCCTCATGTTCCTTACGAGTAAGGAAAGAAGAATTCCCTTGAAAACATTCAGTTTTATTAATTAATGTTGTTTCTGAGATGATGTTGGGATCACATTCAGTGTGCAATGTTAAATTTGACTTTGTTTCAAACTCCTGAGTTGTGTAAAATCCTGTCTCCTGTTTGATCATAATATTACCAAAACAGTTGCCACCTATATCTGGTGTTGGGTTAACTTCAGTGTCCACTTCTTTCTTTGGTATTTGATAAAAGTCAGTTTCTATTTCTGACTTGATAATACCATCTGCTGAGGTAAATACACCATTACCTTGTCCTTTGTTTTGTATTTTATGAAAGTCGGGATGTATTTCTGAGTTTTGCACAAGAACTGATGTTGGGTTAATATCATTATCTATTTCTTCCTTTATTATCTTATTAAAGTCAACTTCTTTTTCTTTTCTTGGAACCGCATCATTTTGAAATAAGCTAGGTTTAAATTTAAACTCATCCAATTTTTCCATAGTCTTCACCACTGAACCATTGAGCACTGTAAAGCTACATGAAGGGCAGTAACCATTACTATTTAGCCTGCTCTTTTTTGTCCCAAATGTATCTGAAATACAACAAAATAATGTTGAATTGACTTTAAAAAAAAAGTTTATTACTTTTGTCACACAAATTCTATGACCATGGTTTTGATACAAACCATAGCCTTTCCTTTTGGTTACATTAATTTGATCATAACAATGATAATATGTTTTGCGATCATTGTAAGTGGTAAAATTTAAGTTTTAAACTGAGTGAACAAATATTCTCCTTGTTTTCTGGTGTGCGCCATTAGTATAATATATCATGTATTAGGCCTTTATATGAGGAAACAAAAAAAATAATGTGGGGGTGGGGATAGAGCGGCAAGATACTGTGAAGTGAATTACGGATGGCCCCGTAGCTTTATGAAAGAAAAATGAGGTCTCCATGCTGCTGTCCAGAAGATTGAATTAGATGCCCTCAATAATTAACCGTGGACTAAGCGACCACTGGTAAAAAAAATTAGGGGTGAATAAAGAAAAGAAATAATTTTGCACCAATTAAATACAGACACAGGTACTTCAATACTTCCTCACATAGCGTTCTGCACATCATAAAAAGATGCAAAAGCTTGTGACCTTTTTATAAAAATGCTTTCTTTAACCTCCGTAAAATTAAAATTTGAATAAATCAACTTTTATAACACCAAAAGTTTTGTTTTGGTCGGATTCTGTCTGCACATGTCACTATAAATTACTTAACTGGGCGATGCCGCTACCACACAACATTTGAAAAAAAGCTGTTGTGTGAGGGTTCAAAAGTCCAATTACTCATATTGTAGAAAATTGACCACGAAAAGACCCTATCTGACAAAATCCTAATCCTTTTCTGGAATTTTATAACTTAATATAGATAACAAGGCTTCTCTCAATATGCTGCAATACAAGGCTTATCAGGGTGACCAACATTCCAAAATCAAATTTCTGCCATTTTTGTCCTTCAGTGATGGCAGAGAAGCTATCGATATGCATTGAAATGTAATAATTAATGTTGCTTGGAAAAGATTTGTGATTATTCTTCAATCTTAAAACATTTGATGGGAGCAAAGCATACTTTAAAATGAAATCTTTTTAATGTAAATATAATAATTACCGGTATAAATATTTCATTTTTCTGTAATAAAAGAAAATATTGTGAATCTCATTTTAAATTTACTAAATTATAAAATTATGTCTACTTATTAAGTTTTGTTCTGTCGATCATTCTAAATCGAATATTACTATTAATAAATTAATTTGTCTATTTGGATTGCTATTTAAGATGTTTATTGTAAAAATAACTAGCCTATAAAAATGTTAAAACTTGTATAAATAGGTCTTAGGCCTAAGTATATAGACCAGCGGTTCTCAACCTGGGGGGTCGAACAACCCTTACACAAGGGTCACCTAAGACTATCGGAAAATACATATTTAATAAGTAGTAATGAAAATAATTGATATAGACAGTTTGTGATATTAAAATTATTGTGGTGTCTGTTGTTTTCAATTGAAAATTATTTTTTTTTAACAAATGATGCAATGAAGGATATTTTATATTTATTTAATTTTATAGATACCGGTACTGTCGTAAGTTGTATAGTACAAATAAGTTGTTCAAAACATCAAGTATATGAGATCCGTATTAAAAGTTTAAAAAATTCATATTGAATTCTGACTATGACTATAATATCACTCTTATAATGTACAAAAATGTATACCGGTACTAAAATAAATAGATATAGACAAATATTGACCAAAGATTTTCCTAAAGTTAGGTCCAAAACTGTCCATTCAATAGTAAAAGAAAAATAATTTGATAGGAATGTAGGTCAAGATACATTAACTACAGTAAGTATACCTCAATGTTATGATCAAATAGTCCTTTTTATCAATTAGTAATCAATCATTCATTGATTCAATGAAAAATAAAAAAATTGAAGACCTTAGCCTTAGTGCTAATAGTAATTAAGTCACAAAATATACATTTTGAAATAATTAAGTTCGGCTTATGCAGAGAATTGGTGCCATTAGGTATACATTTAGGGTTCAAGTTAGGTTTAGTGACAGTGAATTATAAAAGTTCACGGGTCGTATCAACCAGGAAGGCGGCCGTGTGATACATCATGGCACCAATTGTTTACATTTACATAAAGTTCAAGTATTCTTTTCTTCTATAAAATGTGATATTTTTCATATTTTGTCTTCTTACTTAAGGGACTTAGGCACATTTTAATGTTTTCAAATTTCTGCAGTACACTCGGCTAAACCAGATAAGAAACGATCACCGTTTAGTTTGATTTTGACAAAAATGTGACTTAAATACTGTTATAGAGAGCTTGTTTACATCATATTTCTCGTGCGTGCCCTCTGATTGACCCTGCATGAGACGCTGTGTTCACAAAGGGGTGTGGCTTAGGTCTTTGATGTATTTCTTGTTTACGCCGCCAACGAATAAAAATAATTAATCTGTTCCAAATAGTATTTTGTAGAATGATTTTGATTTTTCTAGAAATTTCTCGAAGGCAGGGCTTGGGCGTCGGTAGACCCACCTATATAAGGGATTGACAGGCACGGACGAGGACGGAGATTTTCATATAGATTCTCTTAACATTACGAGGCGTGTTTTATTCTTTGTGTATTTGTGTGCTCCTACTTATATGTGTTTATTTCGCATTATTTATTGGCATCATTATTTCTAATTGTATTAACTGTGTACCGGTACGAGATCTACCATACTGTAAGTTGAAGATTGTAATTTTATTTTATTTTATTTTGTAATTATCTTAAGACATAATAAATCTTAATTAATTGTAACTAGAAACTGTTTTGGGTCGTATCTTTAATATTGTTGATTCTGTGGTATCGTCCTTTGTTAGGCACTGATTACAACGAGCCAATTAAAATTAAAATAGGAGATTAATTTCTCCCAATACAAGTCAGTGCGTAACAATACATTTAGCACTACCGGTATACTATAGTCATACTTATAGTCTTCAATTAAAAACTCTCTGCTCTGGAAACATGTAATACCCATACAAAATTTTAAGCAGTCTCCCTTGCGGCTAATGTGAAGAGATAGCACCCTGGATAGGGTTAAAACCCTTGTTCCGATAGGGTCAAAACCCAGGTTAGGGATAAGTTTAGGGTTCAGGTTATGTTTAGGGATAGATTTAGGGTTCAGGTTAGGTTTAGGGATACATTTAGGACATAAGTTCGCAGGTTGCTGCAAACAAGGTAAAAAAATGCGGTGAACTTGCTTTACCAAATAAAAAAATACTATGACTATACTATAACTAAAATAAAAAAGGTTGTTGGCAAAAAAAATGCAGAAATTAGAAAAATATAGTTCCTAAAGTTCAATATTCAAAATGAAATAATATCCAAGCCAAACTCTATGTCTATAAAAGTATTAAAAGATAGTGATAGAAATAGAAAGTTACAGTAGAAAGCTCATCTACTAAATCTAAGTAGCTAGTTCTTTACTTTAAAATGAATCTGATATATCATTCAAGGCCATTGGCAATTGCTTGAATGGCACAATACTTTACAATACTCACTATATTCTGATTAACACGCGACACACACCAGTATAACACTAAATTATACATACTGTAACATAGTAACAGTTCAGTTAAGTGATAATGAGTCTAAATGAGACAAGTAAATTAAGGGTAAAATAGCGCATACATGATTCATCAGACCCGATTTTTTAATAGTCGACTCTGAAGTGGAAGATTCTTAAGGCACTGTTATCAGGAATAACCGTGGTGGTCTTTTTGTTTGAATCCGAAAACAACAACGATTGATCCCATTATTACTATATGAGATTTTTTTAAAAAGTTAATTTCATCAATCTTGTTTTTTGTCATTCACGGCGCCATTGTGGTAAGGCAATGAGAACTCTTCTGTTGTCAAGGATACGCTTTTTTTCTGTGTTTCCCAATTGAATGTATCTATATTTTAAGATATGTTCTGGTTCTGGTTCTGGTAATGTTTCATTGCTGCATCCATGTACTGGCATTTTTGCAACGGTTGGGGGTATGAAGTTGCTATTCTAATAGCTCTTAGCTGATGCCAGGGCAGCCTTGAAGCTTTTCTCTTGTATTTTTCTCTGCATACTTCTACTTCTATATATTAAGGGCCCACGATCAATTAATGGATCATTTTGGCTCCTATGCATGTAGAGGAAATATTTCAATGTTTCTGTGCCTGGTGTTGATGAGGATATTTCACTGGTTGCAAGGGCTTCTTAGTGAGGGTATCATGCAGTGGGGGTTGGAAGTTGGATTCTAGTTGGAAGGCCTGAGGCAATAGACGCAAATGTGTCAAGTATTGTCGCCTCAACTGTTCCCTTTGAAGGCTTGTTCCAGTACCCCATTTTTCTATGACAGGAATGAGCAGATCCTATACTGGCTTCTCGCTGGTAGGAGCCGGAATTGCCTGTCATGGCCTCGTCGGTGTCTATGGGGAGAGGGACGAGTTTCTGTTTAAACAGCAGTGGAGCAGCCCATTATTTATCTACATTATGGAGAGCTTGGATAGTCGTCATTCCTCCAAAGGTGACCAGCCTAGTGTTTTCAGCATTAATTAATTTAATTTAATTATGTCCGATGTCACAAATTTGTGACAGCCCTGCCCACTCCCCCCACCTGAGGCGTAGCTATAGAATAAAGTATTTTGCATCTGGGTACAATATTAATTTTTACACCCCTCCCCCACTTTGAACCCAATAATTTTCCACAATAAAATACATTCTAAGTACATTTTGGCGCCCCAATTAGTCTGGCGCCCGGGATATCTGCCCCCTCTCCCCACCCTTAGATACGACTTCCAACCGACTTACCCGATGCGTGACGCCACTATGTAATGGTTCCTAAATATATTAACAAGATGTGAGTGCGGGCATCTTTTTTAAAATAAAAAGACACTATAAAAAATGTAAATAATTTGAGCACATGGTTAGAAATATTTTATATAAAGCCAATTATATATCATTTAATGATGAAACGATAGGGGGTGGGCGCGATTTTCAGGTTTTGCCCCGCCACGAAGCTTTTCTTCGGCACGACGCTGTTAGATTAGAGCAGACTTAGTGAGAGTATAATGTCAATGTCCCACAAATTAGCAAATGGATAAAGAAAATAAATTTTAATTTGAAATGTTTCTGTTTCATTTCTTTAAACATTTGTGAACATTATTTTAATTAAAAAAATAAATAATTAAAACAGCAATGTTATTGTACAGACATTCTATCGGGCAACGAATAAAATTTAAGGGGAATCTTGATAAAATTAAAATAATAAAATGCGATACGCTAATAAGGGTGATTTCCCTCGACGATCGTTACCTAGTAACATTAGATGCGTTTAAAACATGGATGATATACTCGAGTATACTGGTAGCAGTTACGAAGGGGATTATAGAAATGGAAGGTTTGAATTCGGTGTTACATTGCTAAATCTGATCAGTACTGTTCCGAATTACATCCATATAGTTTGTAGCATTACTGCGGCTCAAAATTTAAATTATGTATTCTTAAGGGTTGATGATTGATGTCACACCGAATCACTCTCACACTCGCTCACTGACACTGCACTCAGACTCAAGACTCATTAGACCCAGACTGCATTGGTTATGAGGAAGAAACCCCACGTTCATTCGTAGTGACAATTAGTAAAAAAAATTGTGTTGTAGTATATGGGTATTAATATTAGTATTCTTATTAAAATATTATACCGTATATATTAATACATATTCATGTGTCATATATGTTTATCACAAGGTATCACATTCATCAAATTCTCCTACACTACACTGAGAAATAGCAAATATATTTTATATATATATATATATATATGTTAATATAAAAACCTTTTGTTAAGAGATGTTCTCACTTATTTTATCGAAGTGGATGCGTACACCGCGGCGGTGTACCTAGCGAAACCATCGGCTTTGGCCTGCGTAAACCGCGGCGGTGTACCTAGTGAAATCGTGGGCTTTGGCCTGGGTACACCGCGGCAAAAAATTTACCATTGGCCTGGTTTTAAGATATACTTGTTGGAGAGGATCTTGTGTGGTCAAGTGGTAGAGTGGACGCTTGGCGATAATATAGTTTGAGATCAATTCTCAGTAGGGGATCGAGTTTTTTTCCTCCCATTTTAGTTTTAAAATATTTTGTAGCAATTGAAACAATTTAAATATATGTTTAAATATTATATTAAATACACTTTATATATTTATTTATATATATAAGTGTTTCAACAAGTTGTGCCGGCCTTTGACTTTGAAAATACCGGTAACTTTAGTAATAAGACTTTAGACATTTGAAAACAAACTTAAAGTTTCTGAAAGCGCATGTAATA
>CAXITT010000555.1:196647-207168 GCA_964033795.1 Lymnaea stagnalis
ATAATTTCAAATTAAGATTCACAATCATATGATAAAACTTACAATTAATAAATATATTTGTATTTCAAGATATTGGGGGAGGGGGGAATAAAGTGGTTAACTTTAAAAATAAATCATGGTTTAACATTACACCCCCCCCAGCCCCTTCCCTTCCAAAAATAATAAGAAATGCTTTACATGCACTTTGCCACATACGCGTGGACCTTACTCAATATCTTCCCAAGGTAATAAACGAATTTTTAATAGTTTTCAGTTTTAACACGAGTATAACATTAAATCTACAAGTACCGGTTAGGCCAAAAAGTTAAAGACTCGCAAAGACCATAGTTTGGCTACTGTAAATCGCTGCGGTGTACGCAGGCCACAGACCATGATTTAGCTAGGTACACCGCCGCGGTGTACGCAGGCCAAAGTCAATAGTTTCGCTAAGTACACCGCCGCGGTGTACGTAGTGCCGGCCTTATTTTATATAATAAAAGAGTATATAAATAATATTATTATATAATAAATATGTATGTTTCATATTCATAAATATGATATATATTACATAGGCCTATACTATATAATTCACACACACACACATATATATATAAATAAATAAATAACATATTAAACAAAGTATCATCTAGTAACTATAGTTAGTATTATGCTTAGTAGCAGTTGCTACAAACAATTATTTTATTACTACCTGAGTTACTCAATCCTGATCCTGCTTGCCTTAAGTCATAATAACTGTCAGTTGAAAGTCAGTTTTAAGTCAGTTTAAAGTAAGTTTTAATTCAGTTGAAAGTCAATTCAAAGTGCCAATTCCTGAAAACTTCTGCTTTTGATTTTTATCTAATAAAAATTGACAAATCTCATGAAATAAAGTTGTAAATTTTATAGCGATTCAGGGCTTTTTCCTTAAAAAAAGCATATTTTTAAAAAAAAATAGAAAATGGCATCATCAAAATATTAGTCACCTTCTTCAATGATTCCATAAACTGCCTTTGAGTGATGAATCACTTCAGCTAAAGGGGTACAGTACTGACAATGTTAATCAGTTTACATCACATTACACATTATCCAATCCATTATTGATAGCAAATTGTTTAGTCAAAACTTCTCAATGAATGTTGACATGACATCCATCCAGAACAATATTTTCCTCCAAATCCAATTCTTTTTTCATGAGAGTAACACAATCTGTATGTTTTTCCATCCTAGCTGTGCTAATCAATTGACGCATTAAAGAGTTTGGGGAAGATAACTGAAATTGAGTAGATGGAAATTATAGTGAGGGCCTGTTTTGTGGCAAGATTTAAAACAAAATCTTCAAAAAATAAATTAGTGAAAATAAATGCTACCTATCACATATAACCACCATTTTTTTGTTTCAATAGCCACCTGTGGAACTAGATATTATAAATAAGATTTATTTAAAAAAGCTAAATTATATAGCAAAACAAAGATCCAAACTTTGGTACAGCTGCTTCTTTCATTTTTATACTTCCAATTTTTATGCAATATTATTATATAACAGTTTGTAATCTTAAGTCTAAACAAAAATTTAAAATATTTGTAACAAGTCATCTATGTTTTTCAACCTTTTTATCTATTTTTTTATTGCACTGTGTCAGCCATCAGATTTTAAACATATGAAACTAGATTTATGAAGGGTAACTTTAGGATTGCCAGGTCTTACATCTTTCCTCTATGATTATTATTATTTTTTTTGGACATCTAAAAACTGATTTATTTTAGCCTTCTCTTTGTGTGGCTTATTTGTTCCTAAGGTGCATGGGGCAATCAGAATTTTTTAAAAATTGTATCTCTGTCCCAAGCTGTTCTCTCGAGCTTGTTCAGCATCCTGCCATTCCTATCAATCTCTGTGCCAAGAATCTCCTCATTAATATTACTTGGTCTTCCTTTCTTTCCATTTCTCTGTGGATTTTAACTTCACTATACAATTACTGGTATATATTTTGTGGGAAAATCCTCAGTTTTTATCTGAAATAAAAATATGGCTACCCCTTTATTAATGTTAGCTGGCTGATTATTTGTCTGCAATATGACTAATATAATATCATGCCATGCAACAGCCACAGGGAGATAATTTACAACTTATTTTTTTTTTTTTTTGCTGTACTGTTTCAAAGATGAATTATTTTGTCATGTTTGAGTTAGTTTGGAAACAAGTTTATTTATTTTTTTCAGTGGTTAAAATTCAGTTTGTTGAAAGGGAGATCTCATTATATAAATATGTGAAATGTGGTAAGGTCAGCTGTAATACTCTCTTTGGGCTTGTTTTAAAGCCTGAATATCATTTCATTTGTAGACTTGAAGGCACAGGAACATACACATTTCCAACAGAGACACGGTATGAAGGGGAAATGAAAGATGGCATGTTTCATGGCCAAGGGTCACTCTTTTTCCCCAATGGAAGCTGCTATGAAGCTAGATGGGAAAATGGGATTGCTGTTGAGGTATTGACAATTTAGCTAATGTACAGTTAGGCATATCAGTTATAGCTAATGTACAGTTAGCCATATCAGTTATAGCTAATGTACACCTAGCCATATCAGTTATAGCTAATGTACACCTAGCCATATCAGTATTATTAGATATAGTTAATGTACAGTCAGCCATATCAGATATAGTTAATGTACACCTAGCCATATCAGTTATAGCTAATGTACAGTTAGCCATATCATATATAGTTAATGTCAGTTAGCCATATCAGATATAGCTCATGTACATATAGCCATATCAGATATAGCTCATGTACACATAGCCATATCAGATATAGCTAATGTACACCTAGCAATATCAGATATAGCTAATATACACCTAGCCATATCAATTGTATAATCAAATTAAACTATTTTTTTCTTTTTTTTATAAATTTTAAATCATACAAATGTAATTATTTGCAGAATTCCTATCCCAATAAATATTGTATCATTATATTAATTTCCTTGTTTTCATGTAATAGAAAATTGAACAGAATACATGGCTAATCCACTGAAATGGAATCATACATTGGCAATATTTGAGGAAAGAGTCAAGTGATATAACCGCTCTACATATGACCTTGGTCTTTGAATTATCTAGTTGAAACGTGGAAACGGGGAAAGTGATAGTTAGAGATAGTTGTAATGTGTCAGATAGTTTTAAGAGCCTAACAAAATTGATGTGTGCAAACTGTTGCTCTCTAGAGAAGGTTTAAAAATGTGAGATGATGTCACATGAAGCAAGACACTGATTGCTTTGGTTAGTCAAAAACCTGGGGCAAAGGGGGACAATATTAGCTCAATAAATGCAGACAACTTAAAAATTATAGGAGATCTTTGGCTTAGTTAAGCAAATATTAAAATAGTAAGGAAACATGATTTTTTTAAAATTTCATCTTAGCTCTCATTTTGTAAAAGCGTATATTTTAACATAACTTGAAAGGGGTTTGTATGTTTGTGTTTTGGCTGGCCATCTTTGTTATGAGAACTGCTTAGCCATGAAAGCTGTGCCCAGCCATTGAAGCAGGGGTGACCCTGGTGTTTTTTAGTTAGTTGATCTGTGGTTGTTTGTTTGTTTAGAAGGAGAGGTCTGTGAATATTTAGAGTAAGTTTTAGTGGAGACGTCCTCATTTTACAATAGAGATATATTTAGGCCTACTCAGCTACAGAACAACATTTTATAAGATTTAGCTTTTTAGGGAATTACCATTTTAAAATACTTTTCAAATGGTATCCTAAAGCATTTTTGTTACTGGCACCTGAACATCACAATGTGATGAGATGATGGTTTGGCTTCGCAGGACAAAATCACTAGACAGCCCAAGGGAACACCATGAACACCACTTGACCACCCAGCCTGCCCTAAAGCATATATATGTATGTATATCTATATATTATGATCTATCACTCCATTTTCTACAGGGGAAATACACCTTTGCAGATGGTCTTGTGTTTGAAGAAGAGGACTGGAAATATTGTGATGGGTATGACAGAAGATTTTATACAGAAATTACTGGAAATCTAAGGCCTGCAGGTGAGCAGTTGGATTAACATGAATCAGCAATAGGTATCTGAGTATCTTTGAAGAATGGAAATCAAGAGGTATAAAATATTTCCTGATCTATGAAATGTGGCAAATCCATACAAAGCTGATGACATATAGATATAAATTTTGACTGGGGTAGTGATGGTGAAAAGGCATCTACTAGTGGTGGTGAAAAGTCATCTACTAGTGGTGGTGAAAAGTCATCTACTAGTGGTGGTGAAATGCCATCTATCTATTTCTCTATCAAAATAAACAGCTGACTGTGTTAGAGCCATGTCCACTTTTCTCTTTTTTTCTTTACCTACAACAGGAGATGGGGATCATGAAATTTTTATCAGAATATCATAAAATAATATCAATGACATCATAAAATAATAAAAATGACATCATAAAATAATATCAATGACAAAGTGAAATGATTTTGAGGGCACCTTATCATCAAATGGTTTGATGATTTTGAGGGCACCTTATCATCAAATGGTTTGATGATTTTGAGGGCACCTTATCATCAAATGGTTTGATGATTTTGAGGGCACCTTATCATCAAATGGTTTGATGATATTGAGGGCACCTTATCATCAAATGGTTTGATGACATTGAGGGCACCTTATCATCAAATGGTTTGATGATTTTGAGGGCACCTTATCATCAAATGGTTTGATGATATTGAGGGCACCTTATCATCAAATGGTTTGATGATTTTGAGGGCACCTTATCATCAAATGGTTTGATGATATTGAGGGCACCTTATCATCAAATGGTTTGATGATATTGAGGGCACCTTATCATCAAATGGTTTGATGATATTGAGGGCACCTTATCATCAAATGGTTTGATGACATTGAGGGCACCTTATCATCAAATAGTTTGATGATTTTGAGGGCACCTTATCATCAAATGGTTTGATGATTTTGAGGGCACCTTATCATCAAATGGTTTGATGACATTGAGGGCACCTTATCATCAAATGGTTTGATGATATTGAGGGCACCTTATCATCAAATGGTTTGATGATATTGAGGGCACCTTATCATCAAATGGTTTGATGATATTGAGGGCACCTTATCATCAAATGGTTTGATGATATTGAGGGCACCTTATCATCAAATGGTTTGATGACATTGAGGGCACCTTATCATCAAATGGTTTGATGACATTGAGGGCACCTTATCATCAAATTGTTTGATGACATTGAGGGCACCTTATCATCAAATGGTTTGATGACATTGAGGGCACCTTATCATCACATGGTTTGATGACATTGAGGGCACCTTATCATCAAATGGTTTGATGACATTGAGGGCACCTTATCATCACATGGTTTGATGACATTGAGGGCACCTTATCATCACATGGTTTGATGACATTGAGGGCACCTTATCATCACATGGTTTGATGATATTGAGGGTACCTTATAATCAAATGATTTGGGGAGACCATTTAATGACCTGCACTTAGCATTGATATGGACAGCTTGTCAATGTGTTTTAAAGAAACAATATGGAAGAAACCAGAATTTATTTGGACTAATATGAAATGATATGGATGATTAAGGACATCAATGGAACATTTCTGGGTACCACACAGTCTGGACACTGTCTGGACATCTTCTGGACAATAAATGCTTTTACTAAGTTTGGGCACCGAAGAGTTACATAAAGCAATAACCAAACTGTCCTTTTCAAAATGTATTCCTTTAATTAGGTCATGAGTCATTGGTCAACAACGAGCCCAGGCATGAAATTCCACAAGGCTACTATGATTGTGGCGATGGTTTCTATAATCCCAAAACCAGAGTCGTTGTTGATTATAATCTCAAGTTCCTGAGGAATGCAGGTAAGTTCATTTATGCAGCCATTCTATTACATACCTTTTCTTTACAACCTGCAAAGAAGTGGGGGGGGGGGGGAGCACTTATGAATAAATATATCTTGTCCTTTCTTGAATCCTTCTCTTAATCTTATCAAGTTTGGCGTACAACAACTGTTTTTCTGAAATTAATTTATGTTTAAGATTACCATTCAATCCCCAGTCAATTCAAAGATAGCTGGTTTATTGAGTCAAATAGAATTTAAGCTGGTTTATTGAGTCAAATAGAATCTAACGTCTAAGCTGGTTTATTGAGTCAAATAGAATTTAAGCCGGTTTATTGAGTCCAACAGAATCTAAGCCGGTTTATTGGAAGGGGGCAGAGCTTGTTTTGTAGACAAAAAGTTGTTGGTACTGTAATTTTGATCGGGGGTGGAGAGAAGCAGAAGTAAGGGTTAAGAAGTGTGGCGGGTTCTGTAGTTAGGGCTCTGTAAGTCAATCCCTCGAAAATCTTTGATAAATCACCTGGTTATAGTTTAGTTTTCAATGCATCTTTTAAGTTTAGGAACACTAAAAAATTTAATAAAGAAGGAAGAAAAATAATAATAATAAAAATAATAATAATTTAATAATAAAATATACCATAATTTATAATTTTTTTAATGAAAATTAACGGCACAATATTTATATCAATTAGCTTCTGACCTCTGCCGAATGAATTATAGTTGTTATTTTAATGTTGTTGTAATTTTGTAGCAATAGGAAACTAGTCTGATCACTATAAGTAATATTTAAATTTTATAATGAAAAAAAAACACATTTACAAAAAAAACCCTCCTCAAATTTCCATAAACATAACAAAATCAAACGTGGGGAGTTAGTGCCCCTGGTCACTGGTACACTGGTACGTGGGGAGTTAGTGCCCCTGGTCACTGGTACACTGGTACGTGGGGAGTTAGTGCCCCTGGTCACTGGTACACTGGTACGTGGGGAGTTAGTGCCGCTGGTCACTGGTACACTGGTACGTGGGGAGTTAGTGCCCCTGGTCACTGGTACACTGGTACATGGGGAGTTAGTGCTGCTGGTCACTGGTACATGGGGAGTTAGTGCCCCTGGTCACTGGTACACTGGTACGTGGGGAGTTAGTGCTGCTGGTCACTGGTACGCGGGTACTTAGTGCCCCTGGTCACTGGTACACTGGTACATGGGGAGGTAGTGCCGCTGGTCACTGGTACATGGGGAGTTAGTGCCCCTGGTCACTGGTACACTGGTACGTGGGGAGTTAGTGCTGCTGGTCACTGGTACACTGGTACGTGGGGAGTTAGTGCTGCTGGTCACTGGTACACTGGTACGTGGGGAGTTAGTGCTGCTGGTCACTGGTACACTGGTACGTGGGGAGTTAGTGCCCCTGGTCACTGGTACGTGGGGAGTTAGTGCCGCTGGTCACTGGTACATGGGGAGTTAGTGCTGCTGGTCATTGGTACATGGGGAGTTAGTGCCGCTGGTCACTGGTACGTGGGTAGTTAGTGCCCCTGGTCACTGGCACATGGGGAGTTAGTGCCCCTGGTCACTGGTTTAGAGCAGTTTTCTGATATCAATTTATTATTTTAATATCATTTTGTCATCATCATGGCGATACCATCCTGGCCTTCCATCAGTTAAGACTATTGCGTCACTTATAGACTGACTTAGAATGCACGCATGCACGCACCCAAGTGCACACAAACACACACACACACTTTGGCTCATCAATCCGCCAGTCAGCTTGTGAAGTGAAATGTTCATTTTAAATAGAAACTGCCATGGTCATAACCAAAGATATGTCTCGCTGAGAGAAATAATTAAATTCTCATCAAGTATATTATTATGTTCAGAGCTTAGCAGTTTCATTAAGCTTACATTTAATTTTGCACCAATGGCTTGTCAGTTTTCTAGTATTATTTATTTAATTCAGGTAAAATGTACAAAAGCTTATGACAAAGGATGTACTGATTCTATACATGAACTTTTCACTTATTGCCATTGAGTGTAACACATTATTACAGATGACTTTTTTTTAACATCGTTTTTTTGCAGTGTCACTTTTTGCGCTGGGTGGACTAATACTTGGCATTTCCAGGAACTTTTAGAAAAATAAATGGGTGTAACTTACTTTTAGAACAATAAATGACTGTTACCTTACTTTTGGAACAATAAATGGCTGTTACCTTACTTTTAGAACAATAAATGGCTGTTACCTTACTTTTGGAACAATGAATGGCTGTTACCTTACTTTTGGAACAATAAATGGCTGTTACCTTACTTTTGGAACAATGAATGGCTGTTAACTTACTTTTGGAACAATAAATGGCTGTTACCTTACTTTTAGAACAATAAATGGCTGTTACCTTACTTTTGGAAGGATACAGGTCTGATTCAATGATGGTGTACTGTTTCCATAAGCTGAATATAAATGACTGCCTGTGGCCATCCTTCCCATAGATTCATTTTTCCAAACCCTAATTCAAGCTTAGGTCTTTAAATGTGTCTACTGTATAATACATGCAGTTTTTCACATCTCATAAGCAACAAGGTTTCATACCGGTTCAACAAGCAACAAGGTTCCATACTGGTTCAATCCTCTCTTGTCTATTTCAGATGAAGATGAACATAACTGGATCATTAAGACTTGCCTCAAGGGATGGGATGAGTATATTGGCTTCACACCAAAAGTTAATGCCTAATCTTTTGGTTTAAAAAAAAAAATTAATTTCACACTTCCCATCATTATGTTTTAAATGTCTGCAATTATCAATTAGGCTTTGTTCAACATTTTGCTAGTTAAAGAGCATTTGTTTTAAAATGGCGCTTTCTGTAATGTTGAATTCAGATGTTGATTTCCTTTGATAGAAATGTGATGTTGATTTCATTTGATAGAAATACATAACTTAACTCCAAAGAGAATTAACTTATAAATATATAAATAATTTAAGTTCTCATGTTGAAATGATTTATATTTAAATTTTAGATTCTTAAGATTACAATGGGATCCATTAAAAAAATAGTTTTAAGAATTGTTTACTATTCATCTTGATTAAATTTAAGTTTTATAAAGTAACCAATTTTATTTGGGTAATTAATGTTATAAGTGAATAGTTTTTAAAATGTAATACTTGAAACACTTTAAATTGACCTTGCACAAACTCACTGCTCCAAGAATGTTTGCACGAACTTTGTGAAGTTAACATGTAATCCATTTATCATTTCACTAAAAGCCACTACTATTCATTTTTGCTTTGAGAAAAGATGTTCAGCACATGTAACATGTTTCAATTTAAATCTTTTGTTTTTCAATGGCAAAACATGGAGTTCTTTTTAAAGCACATTCATTTGTGCACACACAAAAAAAAATAAAAAATTGGCTTAACTTTTTTTTTTGGACATCATGTTCAAAGGGACCTAACTCCAAAAAATAAATTTCAATCTTTTATTAATTATTGTTTTCATTTGCTTATGAATTTGTTACATCAAATAATGTTATAGCAATAATAAAGTGACATTTGTCAAGCAAATTATTCTTTCTTTTGTTTTCTGTAAGCCTGGAAAAGTGTTTTAACTAACATAAGTTGGCCAAAGGGATCCAATTTGGCAACAACAAAAAAAGTCCTATTTTCAAAATATGTTTGAATAATTTATAAATCTGAATTTTTTTTAGATTTAAAAACATATTATGCACCCCCCCCCTCCCCAACTCCTGTCCATTACTTTTAGTTTATTTTTTGCCAATCCCTGAGCACGGGTATTTTCAAAATTTGCTGCATCCATTCCTGGTTATAACCGACCCTGGCTAGATTGAAAACTTTTCATATCATTTACTAAATTTAATGTCTTTTTCCATTCCTAGCTTTATCCTTCTTGGATATATCCATCCCTGGATAGTTTCAATATTGTCTATGTTCATATTGGCATCAATCCTGGTTGAATTCTTTGCTATGTCCTGGTAGCGGATAACAACTGTTTCCATTCACTTTCAAGTTATCCATTAAATAGCAGGATGCATAGGACATCAGAACAACAATGACTATACAGGCCTATGGATAGGAAATTAGAACAACAGGACTCTAAAGGCCTGTGGATAATTTGAACAACAGGACTCTAAAGGCCTGTGGATAATTAGAACAACAGGACTCTAAAGGCCTGTGGATAGGAAATTAGAACAGGACTCTAAAGGCCTGTGGATAGGAAATTAGAACAACAGGACTTTAATAATATTTTGTTCTGTGGGTTACTATTTTTTTTTGTGTAAATGGTAGAGAGGAATTTTTTTTAAAATCAATGACTTGTAACACAAGTCTGGTTTGTAACACAAGTCTGGCTGGCTGGTTTGTAACACAAGTCTGGCTGGTTTGTAACACAAGTCTGGCTGGTTTGTAACACAAGTCTGGCTGGTTTGTAACACAAGTCTGGTTTGTAACACAAGTCTGGTTTGTAACACAAGTCTGGCTGGTTTGTAACACAAGTCTGGCTGGTTTGTAACACAAGTCTGGCTGGTTTGTAACACAAGTCTGGCTGGTTTGTAACACAAGTCTGGCTGGTTTGTAACACAAGTCTGGTTTGTAACACAAGTCTGGTTTGTAACACAAGTCTGGCTGGTTTGTAACACAAGTCTGGCTGGTTTGTAACACAAGTCTGGCT
>CAXITT010000555.1:217715-229612 GCA_964033795.1 Lymnaea stagnalis
TGGTGCCCATCACATTCAATATGGAGTCCCACCTATCTCGCTTGTGCCCATCACATTCAATATGGAGTGCCCCTATCTCGCTGGTGCCCCTCACAATCAATATGGAGTCCCCCCTATCTCACTGGTGCCCATCACATTCAATATGGAGTCCCACCTATCTCACTGGTGCCCATCACATTCAATATGGAGTGCCCCTATCTCGCTGGTGCCCATCACATTCAATATGGAGTCCCACCTATCTCGCTGGTGCCCATCACATTCAATATGGAGTGCCCCTATCTCGCTGGTGCCCATCACATTCAATATGGAGTGTCCCTATCTCGCTGGTGCCCATCACATTCAATATGGAGTGTCCCTATCTCGCTGGTGCCCATCACATTCAATATGGAGTCAGTAACATTATGTTGGAGTCAGTAACATTATGTTGGTGTCAGTAACATTATGTTGGAGTCAGTAACATTATGTTGGAGTCAGTAACATTATGTTGGTGTCAGTAACATTATGTTGGTGTCAGTAACATTATGTTGGTGTCAGTAACATTATGTTGGAGTCAGTAACATTATGTTGGTGTCAGTAACATTATGTTGGAGTCAGTAACACAAATGGCCTTTCCCAATTTGTTGATCAATATCAGCAAAAAATCCTTGAATGAAAAGTCTAATTATAATCTAATGCCGCCTATTTGAGATTCCTAAAGAAAAAAAGAACAAACGATGTAATGAAAATGCACAGCACCTTACTTTTTTCGTCTTTTTGGGCAAAAATCTCCGAGTTCTGCTGTACAGGAAAAGAAATCCCCCGATCAAGGCCAGGCCGATGCCAGCCTTGACCAGGCACGAGAGTCTCTGGAAGAAGCCAAACACCTGGAGGACACTCTTCTTCATGCAAACCATCTTCACCTGGCGGGCAGCACAGGACACAGGTTGAACAAGGTAAAAAGGTCATTGCAATGTGGTCAAACAGTACAGTAAGTGGGTGGGTTTAGCTAAACAAAACTAATAAATACTTGAATTTTTGGAGAGGGGGGGGTTGGTGGGGTGGGGGTGGAGGAAGGTGCCGGTGGGGCTCAGTTTTATTTACTTAGAAGTAGAAGGCACGCCCTTATTTGTTGTAATACATTTCCGAGACATCTTGATCTTTTTTTTGTGGATAGTTTGGATAGAGGGCAGGCCCTATATATGTTACTGTAGATCTAAAGATATAGATATGCCAGTCACATCAGTGATGTAACTTACAGCATAGGGCCTGTGTGTGGAGGGGTAGAGGGGGTGGGGGGGGGGGGGGAGTTTTATAGATCTAAAGATATAGATATGCCAGTCACATCAGTGATGTAACTTACAGCATAGGGCCTGTGTGTGGAGGGGTAGAGGGGGTGGGGGGGGGGGCAGATTTCCAGGCACTCTGTCAGATGTTTGTGAAGTTAAGTCTTTTGCTGGGCGTGGACCTGTTCTTATCAGGGCTAGTTAAAGGCTGTGGGGTAGGAAGGGTGCGGCAGAGGCGGCAGTCCACCCCAGGCAGCAGATTTTTTCCATAAATACAGGGGCGGCATTTTCGGGCAACTGAGCTGCCGCGTTTATTGTCGGTGTAGAGGGCAGCTAAACATCTTGGCCCACCCTGGGCGGCACTAGGGGTAGGGGGCAGCTAAACATCTTGGCCCACCCTGGGCGGCACTAGGGGTAGGGGGCAGCTAAACATCTTGGCCCACCCTGGGCGGCACTAAGCTCTAGCTGCAGCACTGTAGACTGTAGAGGCTATTTTAAAAAAAATTGTTTTAAACAATTGGCTCCCATACATATAGCCCTATTGGCTCCCATACATATAGCCCTATTGGCTCCTAATACATATAGCCCTATTGGCTCCCATACATATAGCCCTATTGGCTCCCATACATATAGCCTTATAGGCTCCCATACATATAGCCCTATTGGCTCCCATACATATAGCCCTATAGGCTCCCATACATAAAGCCCTATTGGCTCCCATACAAATAGCCCTATATATATTTAAGCTGTGTTGGCTAATGAAATGTTTTCCCCCATACTTAAATATTTGGCAACACGTGTTAAACACATCATAAAACATTCTTCTAGAAACAGAGTGAAATTACTTGAAAACTTACTTTTACTTAATCACTGGAGAGTTGATGTCAGAGTTTCCTAACCAGATTTTTTTCCCAACAAAGCTCTGTGTTGAGCTCACTCGGATTTGACCAGCAAGCAAAGTATAGGCTAAATTACTTGACCATTAACCAGTCAAAGTAGAGGCTAAATTACTTCCAACCAAGACAGCAATGACCCTAATTATTAAGGAAGTGGTAAGAATAGAGAATCTCTTTAAAAATTGAGTCTTTCCATAGGTAAATTTGATCAAACAATCTTAGAGAAAGTGAAGATGGTGCACACATGGCAAAATTTTGGTTTTCTTAAAAATGTAAATGTTAGGTTAATGTGAAAAGTTAATAAACACTGCACCAAAAGTAGGTGGTAGGAGTTGGACAGAGTTAAAAAATGATGTCAGAGTCAGCTACTTCCTGAATCAATTGAAGAGTTAGTTACTAGTGGTGTTTAAAGGTGCGCATGGAGGTGCACAGGAATTTAATGAGATGGTGTGCATTTCCTCTTTTAACTTTTTCTGTCCTTAAAATATGCCACGAAGCAATTTGCCAAATTGTTATTTTCAGTTTGAAAAATAAAGTTTTAAGTTAGTCTTAAATAGTTCCAGTGCAATTTGATAACTTCTGTCATTAAAAAAAAATGGAAAGAAAACCAGATTTTTAGAGACTTTTAATCACCTTACACAATGCATTACATTTAAACCCTCCACATCCCTATAGCTATTTATACAAGTTTCATTTGTCTTTAAACCCTCCACATCCCTATAGCTTTTAATACAAGTTTCATTTGTCTTTAAACCCTCCACATCCCTATAGCTTTTAATACAAGTTTCATTTGTCTTTAAACCCTCCACATCCTTATAGCTATTTATACAAGTTTCATTTGTCTTTAAACCCTCCACATCCCTATAGCTTTTAATACAAGTTTCATTTGTCTTTAAACCCTCCACATCCTTATAGCTATTTATACAAGTTTCATTTGTCTTTAAACCCTCCACATCCTTATAGCTTTTAATACAAGTTTCATTTGTCTTTAAACCCTCCACATCACTATAGCTATTTATACAAGTTTCATTTGTCCAATCTACCATCAATTCAATTATTCAAATGACATTTAACGCTGATATTTACACAGAAGATGTGAGCACGTCACAAAACTAGGTTCATAATTTTGTTTCAAACGATGACTATTAACATTAATATATATTATGTGTACATTTCTAACAAGTAATTAGAAGTTCCTGCACATAACATAGTGATAAAACAACACATTGATAACATAAATTACTATAAGCCCTACTTATTTACACAAAAATATTTTATATATAAAGTATATATTTTATAAAACTCAGTGTTCAGGCGGCCATATGTGCTGTTTAACAAATCAACAATCCTACAAACAATAAGCTTTTTTTTTTTTTTTTTTTTCTTTTTGGTTTAAATTTTTATTATTTTTTTTACTTAAAGAGTTAAAAAAAAAAAAAAAAAAAACTCATTATCTCTCAGTAAAGAGTTAAAAAAAAAAAAAAACTAAAACATTTCTTGTTTAGGACGAAGGGATAAATCTATTTTTTTTAATCAGCCCAATTACATAAGTGAACTTTGGACCAATCAGATTTAAAGCTGAGCAGCTCAGTTTGACTTGGACTAATCAGATTTATAAAGCTGAGCAGCTCAGTTTGACTTGGACCAATCAGATTTAAAGCTGAGCAGCTCAGTTTGACTTGGACCAATCAGATTTAAAGCTGAGCAGCTCAGTTTGACTTGGACCAATCAGATTTAAAGCTGAGCAGCTCAGTTTGACTTGGACCAATCAGATTTAAAACTGAGCAGCTCAGTTTGACTTGGACCAATCAGATTTTAAGCTGAGCAGCTCAGTTTGGCATAATGAAAGGATTTGATAATTTATCATTTCTAAATATGTTTAAATACTTGAGATTTGTTGATATTTTTATATCTGCTAACATTCCGTATTAATAGATGATAATTAACTGACAAAATCCGCTTTAAAATTCTACAGTATATAACATAAATTAATAATTTTCACATAACTTCTCGTCACTTGTGGGCAGCGTCTTCCTGAACTTTTGTATATTTGTAAATGCTTTGGGAATGTTGATATTTTAACCTGCAGCATGGAATTAACTCATTGACTTGATAATTTACTGTCAGCGAAATATAATCAATTAAATCATCAACATTTGCTTTCGGAGATTTAAAGAGCCTTAGCCTTGCTCAACCATTTCATGAAATAGCAAAACGAGGTATGTGGAAGCTTGAATTAGAGAACAGGAAAAAAAAAGATTAGGACGTTTCTGCATAGAATTAATAGAAACTTCTTCAGCACACAGGACAAATAAAGATATCACAAGGAACAGAGCACAGTAAACTACTCAAGAAATATAATAATAATAATAATAAAGCTTATTTGAAAATCACGCTTCATCCCCAAAGGCTCGAAGCACGGTCCATATTAAAAAAGAAATGAAAAAAATCTATATTTTACCACACTGAAATACAAAACGCAACATTACAAAAGCTACACACGAGAAGACCCATTCTAAGTCTTTCATCCCTTGCAACCATAAACTAAACAACACAGGCCACTATACATCTAGGAGATAATAGTTAGCTGGAAAAGATGGTAGACAAATCTTCTTCTTTATTTTAAGGGCCCACGATCAATGAATTGATCATTCTGGCTCCTATGTTTCAGAGAGGTTTGCGATGTTACTGTCCATGGGTTTCAATGGGATACTTCACTGGTTGCAAGGGCGACTCAGCAGTGGTGTTATGAACTGGGGGTTGGAATACAGGAGGCAATAGACACAAATGTATCGAGTGTAGCAGGTTTCAATGGGATACTTCACTGGTTGCAAGGGCGACTCAGCAGTGGTGTTATGAACTGGGGGTTGGAATACAGGAGGCAATAGACACAAATGTATCGAGTGTAGCCGCCTCAACTGTTGCTTTTGGAAGCTTGTTCCAGTCCCCTATTGTCTTCGGCAGGAATGAGGAGCTTCTGTACTTCGATCGGTTTTGAAAGACTCCAGTGTCTGGCTGTTTCTGAGATCGACAGGGAGTGTGTTCCAAAGTGTTGGGCCAGCAAATGCGAACGTGCGCCTTCCTTAAGTCTCAAGGCGAACACATGGTATCGAGAGTTTGCCACTATCAGATGATCGGAGTTGCCTAGTGGGAACATAAGGCGCCATGAGCTAAGGCGCCATGAGTGCTTTGAGATAGGACAGCGCCAGGTCATAATAATAATAATAATAATAAAGTTTATTTGAAAAATACGCTTCATCCCCAAAAGCTCGAAGCGCGGTACAAAGTCAACCATATTATAAAGAGAAATAAAAACAATCTGAAATTTACCACATTTAAAAAAACAGACGCAACAATATAAAACTACATACGAGCATACCCAGTCTAAGTCTTTCATCCCGTTTCAACCATAAGCAACACAGGCCAATATGCATTAACTGAAAAAAGATGGTAGATAGGTCATGCAAGCAGCGGTAGCACAGAGTTGCAATTTTGTTGTCGCTGGAAGTGGGAACACAGGAAGCGAGAGAATATAAATATTGACACTGTGAAAAATGAGGTCCACAATAATAATGGACCAGAATATCCAGGGATACATCAACACACAGCAATAAGAAAATAGATGAAATATAGGGAAACGGAGAAACATTAGTAGGATATTATTTGATTAATAACATATGGAGATATGGTGCCCAACAGCTGAATAAATTTATTTTCCATTTTAACCCTCTCTGGTGTGTTACTGCATGAAATCAGTGCCGTAATGGTCACATCCAATGCACCTTTATGTTCATATCTGTTGAAATGAGAAGAGACTTTCTTGAGTGGTTTACTGTGCTCTGTTCTTTGTGATATCTTCATTTGTCCTGTGTGCTGAAGAAGGCTCAATGCTCAAACGTCATAATCTTTTTGTCCTGTTCCCTAATTCAAGCTTCCACATACCTGGTTTTGCTATTTCATTTACTAGGCTTTAATGCAGTCCTTTAATTATTATATTTCAATCATTTCGCAATGGTTTATCCTGATGAGGGTAGATGGAATAACACAGGTGAACTCTAGCCAGACAAATCGTTACAAATACTGCAGCTGTATTCTTGACTTCCGCAGGGTGTCCTCGGGCATGCACAGCACGGGGTTGACCGGTTTCACAGACGCATCTCCCAACAGCGACAATCCAGCAAGGCCAAATAAAGTGTGGAAAGGGTCCACCTGTGGGGGTAAAAAGTGGTGACAGCCGAAGGGGAGTTAACTCCAGATTTATACTCAAAAATAACACACACAAAAAAACCTCAATCCTTCATACAAATGTTAGCTTCCTGAATGTGAGAATCTTTTTTTTAAGTTATGATTTTTTCAAGGACTACAAGTGGATACCACAACAACAGGTCGGTGAAATACCACAATAACAGGTCGGTGAAATACCACAACAACAGGTCAGTGAAATACCACAATAGCTCAGTGACATACAACAACAGTTCAGTGAAATACCACAACAGCTCAGTGACATACCACAACAGCTCAGTGAAATAACTATCGTCTTATGCATAAAAGATATGGGTCATTACTAAAGTGTTTAAACATGAGATTTTTAAAATTATTATTTAATTAAAATTTGACAGATTTTGGTTCCGTACCAAAATATCCACGAAATACTCACATAAGTTTTTGAGTCATTGACTTAATAGGTGTAAATGAAAATGTCAACTTCACCATTTTTTAACCATTATAACAAATAAATTAACAGATATGTATTGCACAGTTGTAATTGTATGGTGTACAAACAATATGTTACTATAGACTAACCATACCAACATATAATATGTAAGCATAAACTAAATATATCAACATATATTATGTAAGCATAAACTAATTATATCAACATATAATATGTAAGCATAAACTAACCATATCAACATATAATATGTAAGCATAGACTAACCATATCACCAGGCCTATCAGCAAATCCTCCTGTCTCCTCATCTTGGCAAGCCAATATAAACTCCACTAATTTCTCCTGTTTTTTTAGGAAATATACAAAAATTATTTACACATTTTTAAAATAAAAATAAATCATTCTCTCAAGTTTAAGATAAAAAATTTCAAACTGCCAATTTAAAATCAAAGTAAAACCCAGAGAACTGAGCACTGGTCACCTGGTCCAAAAGCAAACGAACATCTCTCAATATTTAAACAAACATGATATTAATTAAGTCACTAGGGCAAACATTATTAATTAATAAGAAAATGTTTGGCTGAGTTCAAGTCAAGGAAACCATCTTTGGTTTTAATGGAGACAAACTGGGGTGTCAGCTGTCCAACCCATCAGATCTCAAACTGGGTTGTCAGCTGTCCAACCAATCAGATCTCAAACTGGGGTGTCAGCAGTCCAACCCATCAGATCTCAAACTGGGGTGTTAGCTGTCCAACCCATCAAATCTCAAAATGGGGTGTTCCTAGGGTGTCCAACCCATCAGATCTCAAAATGGGGTGTTCCTAGGGTGTCCAACCCATTAGATCTCAAAATGGGGTGTTCCTAGGGTGTCCAACTCATCAGATCACAAACTGAGGTCTTCCTCTAGTTCCAGTTTGGTTGACAGCTTAGAAAACCCACAGCATGGCAGCTCCCATGGGTTTATTGTCTGATCCTTCCTTTCAGCTTTACAATAACTAAAAGTTTAATCCACTTGCACTGTTTTATGTTGACATGTTTGATGACAAACAGCCATATGTTTATAAGGGACAGTTTTCGTGCTAAGCACCTGCATGTCATAAGCATTTGAATTGAAATTACCATATTAAAATCAAATCGGATGTTTTTTTATTTTTATTTTGTGTGCGTTGGAAGAGGGGTAGTCTTATACGGCGTAGCCCAAACCGTATATTTTAACCATTAACTTCCCATTGGCTTGACCATTAAACATTTAGATCATCCCTATGTAAGGGGAATAACTCTAAATTACAAATTGAGTTCTTTTACAAAAAATAAACGCATCTCGCTAATTTAAAATCCAATTGATGTCAAAAAAATTTCATTATGTAGAGAAATGAATAATCTATCAGATGGTACCAAATATGTATGGGTGTAAAAAAAATGTACATTAAAAAAAAATTAAAATGTTTGAAAATATGCAAAAAATTCAATTAGACAGGACAATTTCTGTAAATTTATCGATAAATAAATATCTTAGTTTAATTTAGCATACAACTGAGCAAAAGAGAGCTCATCACAAAGGTTACACAACACACACCCAAAAACAGTTTCAGGTCTTTTATTCGATTCAGTACGAACGTTTTTCTGCCGACACTGAAGACATTGTTTTTTGCGCCCTGGAAGTCGAATTCTGCGATGCTCCAAAGAAGTTCCAGGAACAGCCAATCCACCCACAGCTGGGACCACCAACAGCCTATCCACCAACAGCTGGGACCTCCGCCTGTCTTCTTTTCCTTCAAGAACCCTTCATGAGGCTGCGAGCAATGCCCAAATGGAAATTCAAATGCGACACTGGCTTTGATGTCGGGGGGGATGTGGCATATTTGTGTATAAAATATACGCATTCAGCGCAGCCGTCTCAACCAAAAACCACAAACAACATCTCCACCACTTGTGGCTTTTTCTGCCAATAGGATAATATGATCTTAGCTGATCATGTCTGTCCACCCCACCCATATTAGCATTGTAGAGCAGTACAGACTGGGGGATCTGTTTATCAATAGGGCCGTCTTTTGTACGGCATAATGCAGTGCCTAGTGTAGGCGACGCGTTGGTTGAAATCATGGAGATGGCACGTTTCTCTCTCCACCAACATGCAACCAGACTCCCTATCTGACTCATTTCACATTGGTTTTTGTTGATTTTACCCTTGAGGTCCTTGGGCCAGTGTCTCCTGTTTTGTCGAGTTGTCGCACATGAATATGTGCCACTTGATAACAAATCCGATGCCAACTGCACCGACGAAAAAAAATTGTCAAAATAATAATGATGGTTTTTATTTAAGTATCTGTTGCCTAATTTTTGTATGACATTATAGCCTAGTCCATTGGGCATAATGGTGTCGGATTTCCCTGTGTAGAAATAAAAGTCTAAAAGGAATGATGTCGCCGAGTCACAGCAGCACCATACTTTGACACCCCATGGGTGGGGCTTTCCTTTTATATATTGTTTGAAAGACAGTCTGCCTCTGAAAGGAATCATAGCTTCGTCAAAAGCTATATCAGCTCCAGGTCTGTATAATGTATTACAGGCATCTTTTACAGCTGTGATGACTGGTCTGATTTTGTACATGGGATCGTACCCCTCTTGGCCTTTCGGGATATAATTCCTGCTGTCAGCCAAGTGAAAGTATTGAGATATTTCTTGATACCTATTTCTTGACATAACATCTGCCACACTGGATACTTTTAACAGAGGATCTGTTGACCAGTACAAAGTGTATGCTGGTAGTTTGTGCACACCAAACATCATATTGATGTATATAAATGTTTGAATGTCACTGACAGTGACAGGAGTGAAATTGTTAGCATTCCTGTACGCAGCATAAAAATTGGTCTGGTCAGAAATCATTTGTAGAATTTCATCAGGAAAAAATAATTTTAAAAATTCCACTGGCTGAGCCTGATGATCACTATTCCTATTTACAATATTAAGCCCAATACCTGATGTCAACATCTCAATTTACACTGGATTGAGCGTAGCACTCCAAGGAAAAGACTGAGTAGCAGTAGCAGTAACTTCACTATCTTCAGTATCGTCAAAAACACTTTCATCAGGAGTTTCGCCAAATCCATTTTCAATGTCACTTTCATTGCAATCACTATCGCTATCACTTTCATTACAATCACTATCGCTATCACTTTCATTGCAATCACTATCGCTATCACTTTCATTGCAATCACTATCGCTATCACTTTCATTACAATTATTGGAAACCAAACTTTCTAAAAATCGGAAAGCCATGCTTTAAATTCAATGATTTTCAAAAATCTGTAGCTCTCGTGTCTCTCAATGTAATTCGTTTCCGTAAAAAGGAAAAGGAAGTAGAACTTTTCTACTTTCATACTATAGCTGGTTTATTATTTTATACCAACGTTTTCTGGTCCAATACATCGTTTATTTGGCATGTATATATAGCCGGCGATGGCGGGCGATACAGTGTAGAACGCTAGCGGGCGATGGCGGGAGATACGGGAAGTTACTGGTTAACAGGAAAAGTAGGGGGTCTTATACGCCAGATTATTTATAATTTACAACTGGATGTAGTGTGGTAGAAGCCACTGGATGTAGTGTGGTAGAAGCCACTGGATGTAGTGTGGTAGAAGCCACTCTATACCATTCCCGAAAACTCACAATCACCCAAGTTAAAAGTTGACCTACCTTGTCAATCCAGTGTAAGCGTCCGATAATCTTTAAGGATGCCAAGACCCACCATGAGTAGCAGACGTCGGGGAGTTTCTCTGGCCGACCTACAAAGTTGGAGATGGGGGAAACAACAAACTTTTTAGATTAAAATGGTCAAACTACAAGAGTGTATTAGAAGAGTCTACAAGAGTGTATTAGAAGGGTCTACAAGAGTGTATTAGAAGAGTCTACAAGAGTGTATTAGAAGAGTCTACAAGAGTGTATTAGAAGAGTTTACAAGAGTGTATTAGAAGAGTCTACAAGAGTGTATTAGAAGAGTCTACAAGAGTAAAATGAGAATAGTAGATTATACGCGTATATTAGAACAGCATATTACAGGAGTTTATTACAAAACTATATTACAAGAGTATATTAGAGGAGTATTATAGAAGAGTTTATTACAATAGTATATTAGAAAATTATATAAGGAAGAGTATATTCGAAGAGTATAATAGAAGAGTATATAATGAAAAGTATTATAGAAGAGTATATTACAAGAGTATAATACACTTATATATTAGAACATTTTACAGAAGACTCTTTAAAGCCATTAACAACTTGTTACAGAAACTAAAAAATAGTTGGCATCAATATAAAAAAAATATTTCAAATTTAACATTCAAATGGAATCAGTGGTGGGTTTAGTGGTGGGTTAAGTTGTGGGTTAAGTGGTGGGATCTGGGTGGGTTAAGTGGTGTGATCAGAGGTGGGTTAAGTGGTGTGATCAGAGGTGGGTTAAGTGGTGGTTTAAGTGGTGGGTTAAGCAATGGCTGATCTTACCATTCAAACCACCTGACGGAAGTTGTCGCTCAGACAGCCACCAGCCCAGCTGATCAGCGTTGACATGATGCAGGCGTCCAGTAAGAGATAACATTCCAGTGCAGCAGTATACCTGAGAGGGCCGGTCAACTTAGCAGTTACTATTCAACATGCAAATTCATGACATCAAACTTCTCTCAAATTTGAAACCAAACGGTCAGACGACTGTCATGGCCACTCAAATTTGAGACCAAACGGTCAGACGACTGTCATGGCAACTCAAATTTGAGACCAAATGGTCAGACTACTGTCATGGCCACTCATTATTGAGATCAAACGGTCAAACGACTGTCATGGCCACTCAATATTGAGAACAAATGGTCACACGACTGTCATGGCCACTCAAATTTGAGACCAAACGGTCAGACGACTGTTATGGCCACTCAAATTTGAGACCAAATGGTCAGACTACTGTCATGGCCACTCAATATTGAGATCAAACTGTCAGACGACTGTCATGGCCACTCAATATTGAGAACAAATGGTCAGAAGACAGTCATGGCCACTCAAATTTGAGAACAAACG
>CAXITT010000555.1:230201-272377 GCA_964033795.1 Lymnaea stagnalis
CCCCCCCCCCCAACACCATTATCCCCCTAAGAGATTGTTACACATTGCTGTGACATCACGCATCCCCCCCCCAACACCATTATCCCCCTAAGAGATTGTTACGCATTGCTGTGACATAACGCCCCCTCCCCCCAACACCATTATCCCCCTAAGAGATTGTTACACACTGCTGTGACATCACCCCCCCCCCATGTCGATGGTCTTCAGTTTTTTGGGAATTTTCATCAGGATTTCCTCCTCCCCATGGCTCTAACTCTAAGTGAATTTCAGAAACATTTTTTTGCTCAGTACTTGTTGTTTACCTGCCCTGAGTGTGATTCACTTCCAGGCCTGCAACCAAAGGCACCATCAAAATTCATACAAGACAGAACAAAGTTCACGGCCTTGTCAACATCAACCTCATCAAGGCGATTCTGAAAAAAATTAACAACACCAGCCATTTATATTTGTGGAAAAACAACTATTAACACTGATGGTTGGCATAACAAGGCAACTATAAAAACAATAACAGCCATTTATATATGTAAATGTACCATCCCTGGATTTGCCTCCTGTTCCTTGTCTTACTTCACATTTCGATACTTTTAAACCTGTTTCAGAACTTGAGGTCAAAAGCATAATTTTAAAATCTAAACCTACGTCATGTTATTTGGATCCCATCCCTACCCCCCTGTTGGTTGAGTCATTAGATCATTTGCTCCCAACGATAACCCACATAATAAATGAAAGCTTGTCTTCTGTCGCTGTTCCCCTATTTGTAAATCAGCTGTCATCAAACCCTTGCTTAAGAAGCCTGGTCTGGATGAAAATAATTTAAAAAATTATAGACCTGTATCTAACTTATCATTTTTATCTAAAGTTATTGAAAAACTAGTTCTAAAACAACTTTTTGCTTATTTAATTGATCACTCTCTTCTCAGTTCTAATCAGTCTGCCTATAGACATTTCCACAGCACAGAGACGGCTCTCTTGAGAGTGACCAATGACCTCTTGCTCGCATTGGACAGTGGTGATATCTCCATCCTGATCCTCATAGACCTCAGTGCGGCCTTTGACACTGTTGACCATGTAATTCTTTTCAAAACCCTTGAAAATTACTTTGGAATTTCTGGATCAGTTTTGGCTTGGTTTAGGTCCTACCTCTCTGACAGAACGCAGGCGGTCTCTGTCGATGGCTGTCTCTCAGGCAGTGCTGATTTGGTGTACGGAGTACCAGAGGGGTCCGTTTTAGACCCTATTCACATTGTATACCAGGTCATTGCTCCTTTTGCTTGGGAGGCATGCTGTTGAGAGCCAGTCATTTGCAGATGACACGCAGCTACACAAGCATACCCATCCTTCTTTTGTTGAATCCGCTGTCCAGACTTTGCGGGGGTGCATTGATGATGTCAAGTCATGGATGACACTCAGCAAGTTGAAGCTTAATGATGACATAACAGAAGCACTCCTCATCCACGATGACACATCATCTTCCCACCCCTAGGCCAGGGTACCGCGCTATACAAGACCCCTTATTATTGTTATTATTATGTAGAAAAACAACTGTTAACACTAATAATTTCTACAAATAAATTTGTTCTAAAATAAATCCTATTGATGGAATTTTTAAATGCAAAGGATGACAGAGTCCATTGTTAATGCTCTTTCAAATTAAACATTTTTTTAAAAACTTTCTTAACAAACATTTCTTATGGAATTGATGATAGGTCAAAGATAAGCACGCAACTCTAAGACTTACTAACAAAGCCAAACAGGCAACCGCACAGAAAGAAAATCTGGTGTCCACTTCACCTGTAAAAAAAAAAAATTAAAAATCAAAAAATTAAAAAGAATTCAAGAATTCAGGTGCACAACTTGAGAACAGGTGGTGGAATGGTTGAGGCCTGCCTAGGAGCAGGTGTAATAGTATAATAAGATATGAACTTCAGCCATGCACCTGGTTTGAATGCATCAAGTGTAGGTGCAAAAAATCAGGTGAAATGGAGTCATGAGTCGAACAAATAGGATATTCTTGGGGAAAATGAAAACACTACATAAGTGGATACTCACCCCACTGAAAGCACTAGATAAGTGGATACTCACTCCACTGAAAACACTACAAAAGTGAATACTCACCCCACTTGTCACCATAAAAACTCCCATCAGATTGCTGAAGGCTTTTCACCCATCCCACAACTGAGTCTGAATTCACCAAGTCAACTGCATCAAATAAGGTCAGAATCTGTCAGATGTATTTTAAATTATTAAATTTCATTGAATACTGTAAATTGTAAACTACACATACACTGGCACATCATCACAACACACTGCCACATCATCACATCACACTGGCACATCATCACAACACACTGGCACATCATCACAACACACTGGCACATCATCACAACACACTGGCACATCATCACAACACACTGGCACATCAGTTTATATTTGACTGATGCATTTTTTGTAAGTCAAAGGTGTTGATATTTGACTGATGCATTTGTTGTAAGTCAAAGGTGTTGATATTTGACTGATGCATTTGTTGTAAGTCAAAGGTGTTGATATTTGACTGATGCATTTGTTGTAAGTCAAAGGTGTTGATATTTGACTGATGCATTTGTTGTAAGTCAAAGGTGTTGATATTTGAATGATGCATTTGTTGTAAGTCAAAGGTGTTGATATTTGACTGATGCATTTGCTGTAATAAGTTTTAAGGATTTGGGGTGTCAGGAGACTCTGCAGACTTCTAGTGTTTCCGGCATCACAATGTGACGATGGTGTGGACTTCTAGTGTTTCTGGCATCACAATGTGACGATGGTGTGGACTTCTAGTGTTTCTGGCATCACAATGTGACGATGGTGTGGACTTCTAGTGTTTCTGGCATCACAATGTGACGATGGTGTGGAATTCACAGGAAGAAGTCACAAGGCCTGGATAGACTTGTTGACATAACAAGGCAGCTATTCTTGAGCAGGAGGTAAGCCAAGTTGAATAGACTTGTTGACATAACAAGGCAGCTATTCTTGAGCAGGAGGTAAGCCATGTGTAAAAAATTCTCAACGACTAAGGTTGGAGCAGCCGCCAACTTGTAATTTTATTAAAAATCTGATGTGTGGGCAAAAATGTTTGCCGTCTTGCCAATGTTAAGTCATAGCTGATGGAATTAATTTTTGAAATAGAACAAAAATAAGACAGAGATTTTTATAACGTTGATACCTGAATGGCGCTTAGTGTGGAAAGTAAATGAGGGTCATGACCTATGCTACAGCTGAACCCACCACACTCATGCTGGCACTTCATGACGAAATCCAAGACTTCTGCTTTATCCATTCGGTCAAGCTGACCTGTCAAGGCCAAGGATGTCAGGCCCCAGTACATCCCATTCATGCGGAGAAATTCTGTCATAACATATTCCTGAAGCAAACAAGAAATACAGTCAAATTAATTTACAAATGATTATTATTTTTCTACAAAACTATGGCTCGTACATGCCAATTTATCCATACTTTGTATAGGTTTTAGAATTTTTATTAGTAGTACGGCTTTACATGAAATTGTATAGTTTTTAAGGATTATCTTAAAAAACAATTTATTTTAAGATTCCGGAGGAAGTTTCTAAGTGAGTGTCTGACTGTAAAACCCTGGAATTATTGCCGTCTCATACATTTTGCAAAATTCCCAAAAAATACATTAAACTGCTTGCATCAGGCTCTTATGACATTAAAGCACAACTGAAAACATAGTTGCATAAATGAAACGTTGAGCCAATAAAGAAAAAAATTCTATCTCTGTGATTCCTAAATCTATTTTTTCATCAGTCCCATCATGTAGGTAATCTATCAGATAAAGTTACGAGGGCGGAGGGCTTATTTTCAATTTTCATTGCAATCACTTCTGAAAAACACTTGTTTGGAGTTTCAAACTAATCCAGAAATTATCAAGAAGGCAAAGTTAGCATGCATTAAAAAATTGGGTAAAATTGGAAAGATAGCACCATGGCCGCCATCTTTGTTGCTGCGACCCGCAAACTTATGTCCTAAATGTATCCATGACCTTAACTGAACCCTAAATCTATTAAACCTAACCTGAAGCCTAAACTTATCCCTAACCTGGGTTTTGACCCTATCTGAACCAGGGTTTTGACCCTATTGGAACGAGGGACAAAACAAGCAAATGACGTCAGGAAGATATCTCTCCAAATTAGCCAAAAATGGATAATTAAATGAAAAAGTTATTAAATAATTGTTTTAGCTTTTAGACTTTTCAATTTTTGGGTACAGTTATACATGCTGTTGCACAGTTTTAGTTGGTTTTTAAAAACTTTATAAGTGTAATTATAATTAATGTTGATAATGACATAATCATCTTTTTTATCTCCATATGATGCTATGTAGTCTGCATGCTTCTGAAGTAACAGAGTCTTTGGAGCATTGGCTGGAATAACAATGTCTTTTATTGGAGTGCCCTGAAAGTTACAAAATTTTTGAATTATTTAAAGCTTTTAAATTTAATTTTAAAGGCAATGTGGTAGCGATTCAAGCTAATTTTTAATTACATTTAAAATTTAATAGCAAGCCTAGTCCTACAGTTTATTAACATGCAAATAGGCCTATGCCTATCCGTTTTTAAGTACATTAAGTCATTTAGTAATTGACCAACATAATTAATATTTGTGTAAACACTGAATATTTATAACTCATAATAATAATAATATCCAATTTTGCATGACTAGAGAAAAAAAATAATATTAAAAAAATAATAAAGTCACAAACAAAATTATACAGAAAAAGTCACACTAATCCTCAAAAATTTCGAACTTGAAGCCTTTTTGATTTTGTGACGTGACAGTACAGTCCATTCAATTTCAATCATTCACATTCAAATTAAAATTAGGCCTACCATATTCATAAAATTCCAAGGAATTAATTTATACAGCTATATCCAATTTTGAGATGAATATGGTCCTACTCATATAAATGTCGTCTAGCTCCTTTGTTTTGGATATTACTCATTATTAGACCACTGCCAGTTAAGTCCAGTCTTAGTCACTTGTTTTATAATTTAGTCTTAGAGTGTGTATACGAGAGTTGTCTCGCTCAACGCCTCTAATGCCAATAAAGTCTATGGTTAATTAGTTTTTCGCAGAATATGTTGAGTGTCCGTCAAAGTTCCGTTTTTCATTGCTAGATAAAGATATACATAACTATTTTCGGAGTGAAATTTTATGTAAGCAAGAAAAAAAAAAAGTTTCTTAAAACAAAATATTTTTCTGCTAACATAATTATTACATAATAACCAAATAAACTGCTAAACACACCGAGTTGCTACGTTTCCCGTCGTGATATACATAATACACTAAAAGCTGCGTTTACCGTGACAACAAAGTTATCTTATTTTGATAAAACAGAGAGCAGATAAATTATAGTTTTTTTTATTCTCACTTTGAAATAAGCCTGCCTTAGTCATTTTATTATAAAAAGTAGGTTATAATTCTTAGTGTAATGTGAAATTGTAAAATTTAAATAAAATAACTTATTGATTATTTATTCTAAGAAAAGTTGTTTTTCCGAGGCCAAAAGCTTGCCTTCCAAATGTTATGATGTTTTTGTTTCATTCCCCACCAGTTTTTTTTTTTAAATAGAAATTATTTAATGGTGTTAATTTCGGAAAATGAATGTTATTAAATCATTTGTGTCTCTTGATTTTTCTGTTTCCCCTTCAACACTTTGTCACAGTCTGCCCCCCCCCAACCTCAAGTATGATGTTAAAAAACCACCTAACACTGTTTAATATTACCAATCTCTTCAAGCTTTTGTCATTAAATGTGTAGTTAATATGGCATTGCAGCGCCGTGACGGTAAATATCATTACTCATTTATATTACCCCCGCTTTTCCCCCTTTCGAACAGTGATCTGCAGCAAGACACATGGAATTTACAAGGTTAGGTTTATGTATACTATACTGAATAGAGTTACAAGATGTTTTCATCATACCTTTAGTTTTTGTGAAACTTTTCTGGGTATCATTTATATTTCTGCGTGCCTTTAAAATGTTTCTTTCCTTTAGGCTTTTTGACACTTTAACTTTAAGCCTACCTTAGCCTTAGACTTAGAGAGATATTTTGTCATTTTTGTAGAAACATCTATTTTGTTTTGTATGATTGTAATATGTATTATAAAAAATTATATTGGTGCACTCTTCGTAACTTTTGACAAATTTCGCGATTTATTTTCCTTTTACTTATTTTGGTGGAAATGATTAGTGCTGTGTACGAAGTAGTTAAAACATATCTCCATAATTGACGGAACATGATGAATTATGTACCGGTAATCATGAATTTATTGCATCGCCTTTTTATTTCAAGTTTTTTTTTTTTAAATTTCATAAATACCCGGTTATCAGTACATATTATTATAGAAGAAAAAAAATAACAACAGCAAGTGATGCTTTGAATCTTGAACTAAAAGAGTTAGCCCAAGTGGTCAAGACACACCAGACTTATTTTTGTACAACCGACAAGTTCACTCTAAGGCAAGGCTGTACCGGTACTGAAATTCAAACCAAACCCAAAGGACAGTTGTTCAAAATCAAGGGCAGCGAATCTACCTCTCCACTGTTCTAGCAGACGTCAGTCGCTAATCCTTATACTAGATCCGAGTACTGAGGACAGCATTTGCAATACAGCTTTACTGCAACGCGATAACAGCAAAGTTCACATTTTGGGTGTATTTTTACTGTTGAAAACTAGTGCAGGGTTAAAAATTAGGACAATCTGCTCGTAATTTAAGAGGTGACAAAAACTGCTGTGTCACTTTTTAAAAAATTATTATCTGACTAGACTAGCTAGTTGTTAGATGTTTATTAAATTAATAGGACCCAATCAATATTATACTCAGTCAGTAGGATTAGGATGTCTCCGGATTTGTCATTCGACTTAGTTAACGGATTCAGTGTGGAAATATTGGAAAGATATTGCATCACAAAGACCTTCAGTGCATTTTATAAGAGCGGTACCGGTAACAGTAACACATTGACATTCATTGACACATATGAAGATCATTCACAAGAACATTAAATTAATAAGGCCTGTATATATTAATATTACTAGTTTAGTATGTGTTGGTGTCACTACTACTAGTAATCAGTAGTGCAGTACAGTTAAGTCTTAACTGCTTAATAGTTGACAGTTGAACAAATATTTAAATTTAAATAAATATTTTAAATAATAATAATGTGGAATAAGTCTGTTGCTACTGTGAGTGTGAGTAATATTTTGAACCATTGACTGGATGTGGCCAGAGCAAATTATAAATAAATTAAATATTAGCTCATGCTCATAGTCATACTCATAATATTTTAGTAGTCATCAAGTAAAAAATAAGGCAGTCTTCAACGGCTACTACAAGAGGAGGCACTTCAAACTGCAGACATAATTAGCTAGTAAGTAGTAAGTTAAAGTAGGCGAAATTAAAGGCAGGTTTAATTATAAGCCTACACTACTATTACTTTTTTATAATTATTTTTTATTCTAATAAATAAGTTTCCCAATTGTTTCATTTTATTTTTATATTTAACTTTTTAAGCTATTATTATTTGTTGTACATGACAATCACAAAACAGAACCAGGTTCAAAATATCAGCCTATGTTATACATAGCATAGCATTAACATTATAAATTAATAAAAAGAAAATTAGTAAAAAACATAGGTTAGGTAGGAAACCATCCATAAATTTAAGGAGTCTGTGACTGTGAAAATTTGCCCACTATAATGACTTGTCTGTAAAAGTCCATAAGTCCTCATTGTTATATCATAGAATAGAAACATACTCTTAGAAACATCCTTTTGCATAGTCATACAGATACCAGGTATTTGAATTTTCTTTAGTCTTCATATTATGATTTTGTTGTCTGTTTTTATATTTGTCTGAAAATTTATTTTATTGAGTTGGTAACCCAGTCATAGGCCTATAGGAAATGGAGTAAAACAAAGTAAGGTTAAACCTGAAAAAGGAACGCCACAAAAACAATGAACGTGTCGGCAGGAAGCCTTCTTAAGCAAACAAACAACAGAAAAAACAGAATAAAATTAAATTAGCTGAGAAGTAGTATTTCTGTTGTTTGTTGGGTGATGAAGGCTTCCTGCCGACACGTTCGCTGTTTTGTGGATCTCCTTTTTCAGGTTTAACCTTACTTTGTTTTACTCATTTCCTATTTTGCTAACCTGATTGCAGTCTCTCCCCTTATTACCATAGGCTAATGCCAATAATAGAATATAGCATTATTCCATGTTGTATTATTGCCTATGACTTGACCCAATTTCACTTCAACGTAGAGCTACAGCGTTGAACTCTCCAGTCTCCTTTATGTGTTTTGAAATTGACATCACTGAGTAAATTTGCTATGTCACTCCTTACCGGCCCCCTCCTTGATTGGGAAAAGGTTGTTTACGCTCGAATGCGTTGTATTTGTTCTAATGAATGCTATTAGGTGAGACATTTTCTAGAATTTCTTGACTAGATGATGCTGATTTAATCCACATATATAGGTTGTCAGCAGAGAGAGAGAGTTTTTACTATATTTTCTAACATATACAAGAGTTATTTTGGCTCATTGCAATATTAGGTCACGCCTACTCTGTCATAGACATCTCATTTAGGGGGAAAGCTGGGGTCACAAATTTGTGATGAGTGTTTAACTTTGTGTGGTGGTTTTTGATGATGGTGGGAGTTGGGGGAGGTAAAAATATCTGCCAAATTGTGTGATAGAAGTTATGGATGGCCCTAAGGTTTGAACTGAAAGCAAGTTATGGATGGCCCTAAGGTTGTAATTGAAGCAAGTTATGGATGACCCTAAGGTTGGAATTGAAAGCAAGTTATGGATGACCCTAAGGTTGGAACTGAAAGCTAGTTATGGATGGCCCTAAGGTTGGAACTGAAAGAAAGTTATGGATGACCCTAAGGTTGGAACTGAAAGCTTTTTGCTGATAGAAATATAACTTATTGCTTATTAATGGTTAAATCAGCATGATTAGAATTTATTGACTTATTGCTTATTAAGAAGGACTAGATCAGCATGAGTAGAATGTATTGACTTTTTGCTTATTAATGACTAGATCAGCATGAGTAGAATGTTGAGTTGCATTTGCAATACCGGTAGATGTAATTAATTCATCGCATGTCAATTAATTATATATGACACATCTATTTTACTTTAGACTATGAGAAGTAAAGAAATCGAAAGCCTTCAGATGGGAGGCATTGACATGACAGATGTTGGTGTTGAAGGTTACCAGTCAAACAACCAAATGAACATTGGTAAAGTGGTTATTGAGACAGAACAAGAAGTAATGGTATGTTTGCTCAATTGGTTCGTTTTGTTGCTGCGTTAAGTCATACATTACAAATGAGTCAATATTTAAGATATTTTTTTTTATTAAAGAGATATACAATCATAATACACTTCATGGAAAGAAAGAAAAAAAAAAACTAAGCATTTCTAATTTCTTCTTAAATTAAGAGAAATAATCATTTAATTTAGTTTTTAATTTGTGTACTGTGTTTTAGGGAGTCATTGTGAAGGGCTTTGAACTCTGTACCTGGCATGTAGGACATTTAATTTAACAAATCCAGCATATCTATTATTCTAACTTCAATAACAATCACAATGAATAATTAATTTATTATGAGCCTTGTCAAGTTGGCATTGCAAATGAAATGAAAGCAAAACATTTAAATTTTTCTCACCAAGTATGGGAAAGGAAAAGAAAATTCTTTTAGATGTTTCTCTAGTTTTTTAACCTCATTTTGTAATTTTCTGTCATCTTAAGGCTGAAGCCCTTTAATTTTTGTACTGTACAGGTTGTGAATGAGAAATTAGATGATGAGGAGAAGAAGCCATCTGCTGAAACAGATGCAGTGCCAGATGGTGGATACGGTTGGATTGTTGTGCTGGGATGCTTTATTGCCCACATTATCATCGGTATGTCATTTTGAATTTAATAAAAATTGTTGTAAATGAAAAAAAAATCAGCGCATGAATATGTAATTATTCTTTATGTAAGAAACATGAGTCAGTCATAATGTTAAAATATATTAATGTTGAAGTTAAGCTGAGCAGATATAATTCACAAAGCAATTTTTTAATTCATATTTATCCCCAAAAAAGTTTTAATTTAAAACACTAATGGATATTTGAACAGGGAGCTATCTAATAGAGATTTCCTTTAGCTATTCTTTAGTTTTTCACAAATATCCTGCCATGCTGTATTAATATTTACCCTTTAAGTTTACTGATTAAATTGATTCCTATTGTGCGTTGGGTTCACTAATAAACATACTCTCCTAATGAGGCTTGGGTAAATGTTCACAAATGAACATAATCTCTTATTGAGGGTTGGGTCAAAGTTCACAAATAAACATACTCTCCTATTGAGGATTGGGTAAATGTTCACAAATAAACATAATCTCCTATTGAGGCTTGGGTAAATGTTCACAAATAAACATACTCTCCTATTGAGGATTGGGTAAATGTTCACAAATAAACATAATCTCCTATTGAGGCTTGGGTAAATGTTCACAAATAAACATCTCCTATTGAGGGTCGGGTAAATGTTCACAAATAAACATAATCTCCTATTGAGCGTTGGGTCAAATAAACATAATCTTCAACTCATTCTTAATTATGCAATAATGCCAGTAACACTATGCTCCGAAATGGATTTACATCCAATGAGTTATTGATATGGTGCTGAACATGAACAATGTGAAATAAAAGGTTCTCACTATTTTTGGGGGGCAGGGCATTCCCCAGATGTACTGCTATACCAGGGTAATCCCTATAAAGTCTGCCCTTGTGGCTTTCTCAGGGTAATCCCAAGAAAGTCTGACCATGTGGCTTTCTCTGGGTAATCCGTGTAAAGTGTGCCCTTGCGGCTCTCTCAATTATTCTAACAATATTCCTGGCTTTGGCAAGACACAAAGAAAGATATCACATTCCTCACAAAAGGTTTGGTTACCTGAGGGGAAAGATCAGATGTAGTGTTTAATTTTCCTGTTGTAAGGAAACTATTAAACCCTGACTTCTCATCAGTGTATCAAAAATGGTACATATAATTGTGACTATATATTAAAAAAATTAAAACAACCCCCCCCCCCCCCACGGAACCCTCCCACAGTCTCACCAAAAGACACCAAACATAGCTCTACACCAGGTTTCTTGAATTAAATCTTAGAAACAAATTAAAGATCAAAAGTTATTTGCATATCTTAAGGTTTTTTTTTTGTGTCATGGGTAAGAACTTGGCAAAAAGATTATTGAAGATTTTAAACAAAATTCATTGTTTATGCACTGACAGGTGGATTTGAGAGGAATGATGGAATCTACTATTTGCAGTTTAAATCAAGGTTTGAGAAAAGTGCTCAGCTAACTTCATGGCCTGGTGCCCTGGTCTCAACCATCCGCCTTTTTCTAGGTAAGATTAAATTCTTTTGATGGTTAATCTTTATATCACCCTTGATGAGACAAAAAGGCTTTGATAAATGGACATATTTATATCTGTTACATCATGATGGTTACATATTACCGACAACAACAACGTCGATTAATACTCACAAGACACCATGACAAAAATGGATTAGTACTTGCAATATACCGAAACAAAGTTAAGTAGTATGTACGATACGATACACCAAAACAAAGTGGATTAGTACTTACAATTCACAAAACAAAATGGATTAGTACTTACAATTCACAAAACAAAATGGATTAGTACTTACAATACACCAAAACTAAATGGATTAGTACCGGTACTTTCAATACACGAAAACAAAATCTTTTTCGATTTTTTTTTTTTTTTTTTTTTTTTTTTTTTTTTTTTTTGTATTTAAGATACAATATACAATTACCAAATATATTTGAGACCAAACTTGCATCATTTTATTACCAAATTTATATATAGCCTTTAATTTAACTCTGTCCTAAGGGTTTTTTAATGTAACTTTCAAAAAGTATTAGAATTAGGAAAAAACTATTGTATTATTTAAAGATGGGAACCAGTGCACCAAAAGTAGGTACCATCAGTTTTAAAAGATACATTGTTTTGATTAATGCTGAAACCACATCTGTCCATTGAACCCCGTGATTTAGGTCCTGTGGCAAGTGCTGTCTGCAGCAGGTTTAGTGTCAGGTCAGCTGTTATTATTGGGTCGCTCCTTATGACCGTGGCTCAGATCCTCAACGCCTACGCTCCCGATTTTTACTTCCTTTTTTTCTCCCATTCAGCTTTACAAGGTAATGTGTATTATTGGGCAATTTAAAATATTTTATTTGTCTAGTTATTTATAATGTTGGTTTGTTATTGTTTTATCGGCAAAAGTTATATTTATCATTTCGCTTTTAGTGTTAAGCCATAATTATGGTGTTTTTTTTTCATTTAACATAGGCCTTGGCCGAGGACTAGTGTACGCTCCATCTGTAATCATTGCGGGAATGTACTTTGACAAGCATCGTGGTTTAGCCGCCGGCTTGGGGTCATCAGGTGTCGGAGTGGGGACATTTTGTATAGTACCCCTGACGCAGTGGCTGTTTGATAATTATGGCTTTGAAGTGAGTGCAGACTAATTCCCCATTATTATTTATCTTCATCTTTTGTTGAGAAACTTGTTTGATCCAGAAAAGGAATAAATTATAGATTGCTGCCAGTCATCCATTCGGTGAAGTTACACACTTTAAAGGGGAAGATAGAGGAAGGTAGATTGAAATATGGACCAAAGAACAAAGTAAACAATAGTAATTCATACGTTGGCATTTTCACTTAACCCCAGAACTGCTGAGTGGACAAAATATTATTCCAAGCTTGTCATGTTTGCAGATGTGATAATAATTGCAAGATAATCTATTGAATGAAGCATGTTGCATGGCCAATGTTTAAATGTTTCAAATATTTGATAGAGAGTCTGTGAAACTAGTTTTATTCCCTACTGCATGGCTGTAATTCCACAGTCTCTCATCCACGGGTCCATTGAAATGAAAATATTGAGAAGCACTGCGTAAATGCACCGGTCAGAATGTATCCACATGGCAGTGGTGACTGATGACCATTTACTTGAGGTTTTTTGTTTTTTTAAGTCTTTAAAAAAAATTCATTTTTTGTGGACAGCTGACTGAGGACTTACAACCACTACTTTGAGAAGAACTGCATTGCAATGTCATTCATCATTTACATTTTTGAAAAAGCATATTTATTTCATCCCAGGTAAAGTCTTACTGTAGATTGGGGCATGTGACTCCACCCAGACCCAAAATAATTCAAGTGCTTGATAAATGTTACGTGCGGCTGTATTTTATGGGCTCTGGATGGCAGATCAGACAATGTTCTAATGTTGACACTTGACAGGTATGTTCTTGACCATATGCACATCTTTCAGGGAACATTTCTTATATTGGGCGGTGTTGCCTTGAACGGACTGGTAGTTGCAATGCTTTACAGGCCTCTCAGTCTGCACTACAAATTTACACGCAAAAATAGGTAAATACATTTACTAGAACTCATGTTATTTATTAGGATGAAAACCCAGTGTAAGATGATGGTTGGCATTTAAACTGAAAACACGGTGTAAGATGATGGTTGGAATTTAAACTGAAAACCCAGTGTAAGATGTAGGAATTTAAACAAATCCCACTCTTAACTTATACAATTGAGTTTGAAGCACAGAAGAAGAATGTTAACACTGTCAATGTAAAAGGTGGGCCACACAAAAAGTAAAAAGTAGCCTGTCACTTACCCACAAGTTACGGCAGATGTCTGGGATCATGGTAGATGTCTGGGATCACGGCAGATGTCTGGGATCACTGCGGTCCCAGCATTATGTTGTGGGAAGTCAAACAGAATGTCCAGCCCCAAGAATGAGCAGATCTGCCGCTGTGACCTGACCTGTCACTGTGACCTGACCTGTCACTGTTAGCTAATATGTCACTATGGCCTGACCTGTCACTATGACCTGACCTGTCACTGTGAGCTGATCTCACTGTGACCTGACCTGTCACTGTGAGCTAACCTGTCACTATGAGCTGATCTGTCACTAGGACCTGATCTGTCACTATGAACTGACCTGTCACTGTGAGCTAACCTGTCATTATGACCTGACCTGTCACTGTGAGCTAATATGTCACTATGGCCTGACCTGTCACTATGACCTAACCTGTCACTATGGCCTGACCTGTCACTATGAGCTGATCTGTCACTAGGACCTGATCTGTCACTATGACCTGATCTGCCTTTATGTGCACTATTGAAGCTGCCGATGAGATGACTCCACTAAGCCTGTTCGGTTGGTCAAATTATTCAACTTTTATCCAACGCCATTTCCCTACATTTGTTTTTTGTGAAGAGTCTACATAAAACTGCACATCATTTGATTCAAGTTAGATTGACCAGGGATTCCTTTTCAGTTTTATCACAGCATTTACACATTTCTTTCTTTTTTTTTTTTTATGCTTCATGCAGCAGAAGTCTTTTTTTTTTTCCCAGATGCAAGGGTGTTGAAAAAATAACAGAAGAAAATGTTAATGCATTGTCTCCCTTGGCGGAGATAGTGAATCCTGTTTTTAGCCAACTTTCGAGAGATGTAAACATGTCGCCGGTAGAGACATTTCAGTTTTATCACATCTTTTACACATTTCTTTCTTTTTTTTTTTTTATGCTTCATGCAGCAGAAGTCTTTTTTTTTTTCCCAGATGCAAGGGTGTTGAAAAAATAACAGAAGAAAATGGTAATGCATTGTCTCCCTTGGCGGAGATAGTGAATCCTGTTATTAGCCAACCTTCGAGAGATGTAAACATGTCGCCGGTAGAGACTGAAATGGACTCAGCCACTGACCCAACAAATGTACCACTGATACAAACTTCACCCGCAAGCCACCCGCAGCAATGTGTGAAAAAAGACGGCTGGTTCATCTCCTCGCTGAAAATCTGTTTTCCCATTGAAAATAAAAGCCAGAAGAAAAGCGGCAAAAAAAATTTGTTTCATTTTTCCTTACTGAAGGACTCCTCGTTTTTCATGTTCTGCGTGAGTATCATGCTTTTCACGGCAGCGTTCAAAGCGGCTTTCACTTTCATCCCAGCTTTAGTCAAGTCCAAGGGACTTACAGAATCAGAAGCTGCCCTGGTTCTTTCTATAACAGGAGTTTTTGATACAATCGGACGAATAGTCGCAGGAGTCTTATTTGATTTACGAGGGATTCGCCAACTGAGGCCGGTGTTTTACAACTCATTGATCTTTGCCATAGCGGGGATTTCTTTTATCCTGCCCTCGATGACAAGCTTTGCCGCCTTGTCTGTGCTGTGCTCAGTATATGGGTCTTTAACGGGGGCTTACATCTCACAAAAGTCAGTTGTTATTGTGGATATTCTTGGTGTACAGAACATGTCCGCTTCCTTTGGATTGCTTGTCTTTTTCCAAGCTATAGGAATGTGTGTGGGACCACCCTTATCAGGTAAGATACTTTTGGAGATGATTTTTAAAAAATTTTAACTGCATGGGGGAAAAGGTTGAGAAGAACTTGGGAAGATCATATTTATTGTTAAAATTTATACTCTACACCAAGGGTTGGCAAACTTTTGGCATTAGCTGGCAAAACTTTGGCATTAGCATGCCAAAGTAAGACTTCTAGTTCATTCAGCATGTCAAAGTAAGAGTTCTAATTCATTCAGTGTGCCAAAATAAGACTTCTAATTCATTCAGCGTGCCAATAACTCACAAGTCTACCATTTATGACCCATTTTTGTATAGTCATTTATAATTATTTGTTTGGTCTTCCACGTGCCACTGAAAATCGCTGTGCATGCCGAGTCTGTGCCAGTGACAATCACTGTGCATGCCAAGTCTGTGCCACTGACAATCGCTGTGCATGCCAAGTCTGTGCCACTGACAATCGCTGTGCATGCCGAGTCTGTGCCACTGATGATTGCTGTGCATGCGGAGTCTGTGCCACTGATGATTGCTGTGCATGCCGAGTCTGGCACATGTGCCGTATGATGCCAACCCCAGCTCTAAATTTTGCATTTAACTTTATTAAAATATGAGGCAAAAATTATATGCAACTAAAGAATATAACTGGTCTAAGTGAAGCTTTAAATTTGTGGAACAGGAATTGTTGGCTTAGCTGCAGATCCAAGAGATCCTAGTGTCGAACTGCAAGATTAAATATCAAATATTTATTTTGAAAATAATGCATCGCTGCTTGAAAACATGTGGCCTCAGATTTAAAAGCAAATCAAACTAATTCAGCCTGAATCAAAGTGAAGAGGGTCTTTAAACTTCTTTTAGATTGGCTGAATCTACGCCTAACATGTTTAAGAGGGAACTGACGGTTTTGTCAATTTTCTAATAATACCATAGGTTAAATTCTGATTAAATTACCTCTCTAAAAAGACAGAAAACTGACAGTGTCCATGATTTATAGACAAATGCATAGTTGTGGATATCGGTTAATTTGAGATGCAAAGAATTGTTATTTATTGATGCAGAAGAGTTAAATAATAAAAATGAGTGAACTATGCAATATATCCCATTGTTGCATTAGGATTTATGTGATATATTTCTTTTTTAAAAATATTTTCAAATATAGTTAACTTTAATAAAATTAACCATTTTCCAGGGGCCTTCCGAGACATATTTGGCAGTTTTGATGAAGCATTTTATCTAGGTGGCAGCTTCATGGTAGTTGCTGGTCTTCTCATGGTCATCAGTAACATCTTCCTCAGGATTAAAAGGCGCAGGACACTGAAGGCTCAATCAGCACCAGCATCACAGGGAGCTATAAGTGTAACAGAGTAGTGACAGCACCACAAGGAGCTCTAAGTATAATAGAGTAGTGACAGCAGCACAAGGAGCTATAAGTATAAGAGAGTAGTGACAGCACCACAAGGAGCTATAAGTATAACAGAGTAGTGACAGCAGCACAAGGAGCTATATGTATAAGAGAGTAGTGACAGTTGCTGGCAATGAAGTACTATGTGATCACAGGAATTCATGTATGTATTGTTTAAAGTTTGTTCACATACAAAATGGCATGATCAAAAGTGTAGAAGGTTTTTTTACTTTCATGATTTAATTCCATTAGAGTCAAATTGTTACCCACCGCCACAAAGAGTTACAATACAAGCTCATCTTAAGTTTGGTAACATTGTTTCATGTCCAAAGTCATGCCCATGATAAACATATACCAAAGATTGAATATAAATGACATGACAAGTTTGCATGGCTTGTCAATCTGCTTCAAGATAACCTAATATTGAATGAGACTCCATCTAAATAATAAGTAGCCCAATGACTTTCAAACTGTTACTCTTGGTCTTATCCCATCTCACACTCAAGTGTTTGACCATATAGAAATGCTCTTTTGTTGATATCATAACACCATTGTTGAGTTCTGTTTACAAATAAGTTTTCATTTTTTTTTATTAATTGTCTCTCTAATACTTATAATCAAATTGTGATATTTTACATTTTCTAATTTTTGTCCCCAAAACAACCAGTTTTTTTTTTAGTAAATAAACTGGTGACAAGGTCATCAGACAGACACAATTTTACAGTCTGACAGACGGAGACACAATTTTACAGTCTGACAGACGGAGACACAATTTTACAGTCTGACAGACGGAGACACAATTTTACAGTCTGTTCAAAATGGTTTTTACTGCAAGAAAAATTAAATAATTATAAAATCTTTTAATTTACATTTTCATAATTGTTCAAAATGACAAATTATACAAACTTTGTTTCACAATGTAACAAAATATTTTTAAAAATGACATTCTATGTATCATCATTTTAAACTATAATATTCGACATGCTAACTATAATACTTTAGGCTTATCTATTTTTTTAATATATATATATATAACATACAAAAACGTGTTAATTAAAACCTACAATTTTATAAGAATGAGATATTTATATTTCTTGAAGGTTTATTACAATTTAAGTGTTCATTTTGCTGTATTAAATTTCATGCTCACTTGATGTTTATTCCGTATCCATGCAGTCCATATCCATGCGCATAAGTGTTGGACAGACACAGCTGAGTTGAGAGTATGTGATGTTTTGATGTCTCTCTTCCAGCTTACATCAAGTTAAAACTACTAGATATAATATGTGTTTATGTTTATCTTGCCATTATGGACTGACAAAACATTTGTAAAATTAACAGTTCAATGAAAATGTCTTTAAACTTGTGATTCTAATTTTGTTAAATGCTTGTCAATATAATCATCTATAAGCAGAAATTGTTCATATTTATTGTTACCTTAAAACTTTTTTAAAAATTTATTAATTTTTAAAAAAAACTATTTGATTGACAGCTTGCAGTGATACCATTTCCTTGATTATAGCTTGACAACTTTTACATTTTCATAATTGTTCAAAATCATTTATCTGTTCATTAAGGTTAATTCTTTTTACATTGATCTGTTTCAAAGAAAGAATACTTTATGGCTATGACATCAAAATATACATTCTTTGATACAGACTTTATCTCATATAAACCATTTTACATAATTTTGGTCCAGTTTATTCTGATCCATTTTAAACAAAAATATTGTTGAAGAACTAACCAATACTTGTCTCTGTAACTGTAACCTTCAGATGTAGTTTCTGACCTCTTTCTTCTCTTTGGATCCGAGTTATACATATATTATTTTCACGTACACTATCACTTGCTCAATTAAAATGTCAAGTCGAGGCCTTCACATACATCACTTTATTACTTGAAATAACTTGACATATAATATTTGAATAAATATCTAATACAGCTCCATTCCATAGAATCAATATGAAATAAATAATTAGTAACACTTACTGAGTAAAGAATATGATTACGTACTCAAATTATATAAGTGTATGCAGACAATAGATTCATATGACCTTCTTCTTTTGAACATTCTAAGATCACTCCTTAATTTTACATGCTCGCCATATGACTGACAAAAATAGCCCCTTCTTTATGATTGATTATCTGTATTAATGGGCCATGTGATTTCTGTATTCTTGTGTCAGTTTGACCCTATGGTCAACAACCACTTAATGCCATGTTAGAGTCATATTTATTCAATTATTAAGTTTTTTTTATATGTAATATAAACAATCAATGAGTTTAAACTATCTTAAAATCTATATTTAGCATATATTTTTCAAAATATCTCCTTCCGCAGATCACTAATTGCTTATTTCTGTAGACAGATACCACTCCCCCCCCCCCCCCCTCTTTTTTAAAANAAAAACCCCCCCCCCCCCCCCCCCTTTTTTTTAAACTCATACAACTTTCTTCACTTATGCCAGTTGTAAGTTAAGTTTGACACTGCCTAACTGCTTCAACAGAATAATTCAAATACAACAATTTGTATGTAATAATAAAGTTAATTTATCATTTTTTAAATTTTATAACATATCACAGGTTTTTATTTAATTTAAAGGAATTGTAATAAACATATTCTTGAAAATGTTCCTGTCCCAGCAGTGGACAGACACATTTATATTAGGATATAACGTTGATGTTTTAAACATTCAATACAGAGTCCCATAAATTTCTCTGACCCGTCTATTTTATAGTTAACTCTCTAAGAAGATTTTTAGAGAAAATAATGTTTTTATATACAATATTAAATGGCATTAATTGACCACACCAATGAATTGTGAGACATGTATTATTTATGTAAAATGAAATGTTAAAATATATCTATCTATCTCTATGTCTGTTTGACAATATCTTCTGTTGTTGGTTGTTTTATTTACTGGTAAAAGCTTTTTTTTTTCACCAGTGAGGATAAATAAAATCTTTATTCGCATTGACATTTTTCTGTTTTTTCTTAAAAACGTCTATGTGATGTATAGGCTCAACAGAACTAAATGAACTTCATATGCAGCATTATTTAAGGGATCTAGTCATTTTTAAAAACGTCTATGTAATGTATAGGCTCAACAGAACTAAGTGAACTTCATATGCAGCATTATTTAAGGGATCTAGTCATTTTTAAAAATGTCTATGTAATATATAGGTTCAACATAAATAAATGACTTCATATGCAACATTATTTAAGGGATCTAGTCATTTTTTAAAATATCTATGTAATGTATAGATTCAACGGAAATAAATGAACTTCATATGCAGAATTATTTAAGGGATCTAGTCATTTTTTTAAAATTTCCTATCCAAGTAGACAGTACTTTTGTGGGGGATGGTATTAAAAGACTGCGGTGTATAGTTCTGGGGTAAAATTGTCATTTTCAAGGGCAAAGATTGACCTCAGTCTCCTTGCTGGCTGACTTTCATCATTTTCAAGTTTGCCCGCTATGTCCATATCTTCTGTACCAGTGTTTTGTTTTGACCTTGTCATTGTGATAAATGAAAAGTTGAGGTGTGGCCGGGAGGGGGTGGGGAGAAGGTGTGGTAATTGGGCTAAGGTATTTTCCAGTGATTAAAAAAACTACAATCAATCTGTAAACTATAACAGTCACAGACCCTTGGTAAGTACAAGGAGCTCTTGCATCATGCCTGACGTGAGAAAGACTAGTTACAAGTGATGATAATGTTATCATTCGACACACAGTTTCAGGTGATATTCAAGATGTTACAGAGAAAATAGTTCTATGTTTCAACTGCAAGGTTTGCTTTGCTTTCAATGGGATTTTATTGGAAGAACTAGGAGTATAAATCAAAAGATAGTGTTTCTTTTCCTAATAAGCTTTAAACAATAACTAGGTGAATAGACAACTGGTATACCGGTACTACAGACCACTAAAGATCACTGGATGACTAGAGAGCACTGGGCCACTACAGATCACTGTACTGATGTAAACCATTATACCACTACAGATCACTGTACAACTGTAAATCATTGGGCCACTAGAGAGCACTGGACCACTACAGATCACTGTACTGCTGTAAATCATTGGACCACTAGAGAGCACTGGACCACTACAGATCACTGTACTGCTGTAAACCATTGGACCACTACAGATCACTGTACTGCTGTAAACCATTGGGCCCCACAGATCACTGAACTGCTGTAAACCATTGGACCACTAGAGAGCACTGTACTGCTGTAAATCATTGAATCACTACAGATCACTGTACTGCTGTAAACCATTGGGCCACTAGAGAGCTCTGGACCACCACAGATCACTGTACTACTGTAAACCATTGGACCACTAGACACCACTACAGATCACTGTACTACTGTAAACCATTGGGCCACTAGAGAGCACTGGACCACTACAGATCACTATACTGCTGTAAACCATTGGACCATTAGAGACCACTGGACCCCTACAGATCACTGTACTACTGTAAACCATTGGAACACTAGAGAGCACTAGACCACTAGAGACTGTTTATGCTTGTTATAGATAAAACAATGACAACACAAGATTCAATACTTCCTGAAAACCTTAGATCTATGACATGCCAAAGTGTGGAAAAGTTCCCTGGGGACTATTTACGTGATGTCAACAATGAGACAAAAATTTTCTCTGGAGGTGAGGCTGAGGTATGTTCCATTGTTGTTGAGATGAGGCTGAGGTATGTTCCATTGTTGTTGAGATGAGGCTGAGGTATGGTCCATTGTTGTTGAGATGAGGCTGAGGTATGGTCCATTGTTGTTGAGATGAGGTTGAGGTATGGTCCATTGTTGTTGAGATGAGGCTGAGGTATGGTCCATTGTTGTTGAGATGAGGCTGAGGTATGGTTCATTGTTGTTGAGATGAGGCTGAGGTATGGTTCATTGTTGTTAAGATAAGCCTGAGGTATGGTCCATTGTTGTCTTTTTCTGTGGCCTTGTATTATTTTAGCTTTATTTTTTTACGTTTATTTTTCCTTTGGTAAATTAGTTGAGCGATTGCTACTTTGCTTCACTCCATCTGTTTTATTATTTTTTTTAATGTACAGAAGCTGGAGCAAAGACAAACTTATGATGCTGAAAACTTCAGGTGTAAAAACAGAAGAAAAAAAATCAAATGACTTCAAAACAACATTTCTGTAAAGATTTTTTTTTGTAACGTTGTTGAAATAGTCAACTGTTTTCATTCAAATGTCATACTCATATTTTTAGTTAAGTTTTAAAGAAAGATGTTAATTTCAATACCCCTATATTAACAATGTTATGTTCCCACATCTGATTTTTAAAATATTCTGCTGAACTTTAGTTAGTGGGTGTCATACTTTTTGTGTCAGTAAAATAAATATTAAAGGTCTTCATACATTTTTTTTTTTTAAATTGATTTCACCAGAAAGATGTTCAGTTACACAGAGTATATCAAAAACCCCAACTACATGAAGACTTGAATGTGAACGCCAACGTACCAGATGGTGGCTACGGCTGGTTCATTGTGTTGGGCTGTTTCCTCGCACATGTTATCATTGGTAAGTCTCCTCAGGTTTTTTATAATAAACTGCTACTACTTCACATGAGCCAATTACGTATTTAACGTAGCAGATGTTGGGTGGAGGTGTTGTTATATAAAATGAAGACAGGAACAGACAAGACAAAGGTGGGCAGTGCCATGGCCTTGAAATTATCAAGCTGGAGCCTGATTTGTCAAATTCAGGTCCAAAACATATTTGCATACAATATTCTGGCTTGGAACAAAATGGGAATTGTGTCTGAATTATTTTCAGTAATATCTCTGTCCCAGAATATAGAATTTATCCAAGGGAGTTTTCGGAATTATTTATAATATTATACTTTATATATTTATACATACATACATACATACATACATACATTCATACATATATATATATAATTATCATATATGCATAATATTAATATATTATATATAATAATAAAGCCTACTGGGAATTTAAATGTATATAATCATTTTATTTTATTAATCATTAAATTAAATATCAGACACTATAAGTTAGTTGTGCCCAATAGCTAAATTGAATATTTAATTTATAGGATAATGTTAAATTGGAAATTTTAATTCTTAATTAAACCCAGCACTCGTGAAGCACCAGTGCTTCCATAACACTCATGATAAGCTTTATGATTGTCATTCAATAATAACTGGCTAAACCAACTCTTATCATTCTTTTGTGTAGCATATTATGTGTCCAGAACTATAAATATTTTAACCTTGTTCAATGGCTCATACATTTCCTTATACTTATATGATTACCTTATTAACAATACATTTGAACGTATTGACATTTCATGACCAATAAAAACACCTTCTTTTATTTTCAACATATATTACCATAAACTACCGTACCTCATGTTTGTTGTGGTTTGTCCAGGCGGATTTGACAGAAACGATGGCATCTACTATTTGCAGTTTAAAATCAAGTTTAATGAAAGCGCACAGCTGACATCATGGCCTGGTGCCTCTGTATCAACCATCAGGCTTTTTCTTGGCAAGTCATAGGCCTATCATCTGTTGTTTTGATTTCTTTGTTTTTAAAATTACAATAAGACATCTTACAAGAATGAAAGGGGAAAAACTTAGCAATGGAAAGGAAAGGCTTTGAATGTAAATACCATACATCCCTGTAATGTATAGAGGATGACCTTCAATGGGTTGACGAAGGTTTTGCGTGAGCTGTTAGAGTTAGGGCTAGAATAAGTCAGGAATGCAGGAAAGGCCAGATTAAATAGCAATGGAAAACTTTCATGTGACCTGTTAAGACTTTGAGCAACTCATCCATTTTTAAATATTTTTATAATAAATTTTTTATTTTCTTTATTTTTGTCATTTTAATTATTCAGTTAGTGTTTGTTCGAGATCTGAACATTTTTCCTCTATTATTTAACTAATGATTTCAATGCTGATCTAATACTGTTTTCAGAGAAAAGAATTGATACAATTTTATTTCTGCTATATTGACAGGTCCCATTGCCGGTGCCGTGTGCAACCGATACAGTGTGAGATCTGCTGTACTGGTGGGCAGCATCATCACAACACTGGCTTATGTACTCAGTGGATACTCACCCAATTTCTACTTCTTATTTTTCTCACACTCTGCCTTACAAGGTACCGTATCAGTAGCCAAGATGAAATGGAAAATTTTATGTGTGTTTCATGAATGTTGTGTTCCGATGTTAAATGGTCTAATTTTTGCTTATCATCAAATGACAACATTTTTTAACTGATAAATAATTTATTTAAGAAGAGTGCAAGTGTTTCAATTACAACCAACCAGTTTTCTAATGAGAAGCTCAGCAAAAAATGGGCTCATTAAGAGTGTTTCCATTGCTCAAATTTTCCAATCAGCATCCTGTCAGGTCAGGAATTAAACAACTGTAACAAATATGTGCAGTGCATAGACTAATTATTGCAGCCCGCTACACCTTGCATACCAAGTTGTAAGCTTAATGTGTGTGGGTGGGGGGAGGAGGAGATTCTGTGTGATGTTTATGGAGTCTGAAGAGAGCAGTGAAAGTAATTTTAATCTGATTTAATCAAACTGTGAATGATGCGATTTTATAAAATGAAGATGTGTATGCTCTAAATGAATGGTCAACCGCTACTAAATTCAAAAATGCTTTGCCCTATGTATACTGGGTAATCAAGCATTGAGATAGACCCAAAAAAAATGTCCAAAAAAACATATTTAGAAAACCTACTTATCTTTGTTATGGAGCCTTTTGATATTTCAGTCTTGTGTCCCATCTGTCAGTCTTGTGTCCCATCTGTCAGTCTTGTGTCCCATCTGTCAGTGTGTGTCCCATCAGTCAAAACAGTTTTTTTTTTAAACTCTAGGATTAGGGCTTGGACTGGTCAGTGCCCCATCTCTGATCATTGTGGGCATGTATTTTGACAGGCATAGGGGATTGGCTACTGGCCTCGGGTCATCCGGTGTTGGTGTAGGAACATTCTGCATTGTGCCTCTGACACAATGGCTTTTTGACAATTATGGATTTCAAGTCAGTGTGTTCGTCTCTTATTTTAAAAAAAAAAATAATTAATTGAGGAAAAAAATTTATTTTTATCAAATATTAGTTGACTAGAGTTTGTTATGGAGATAAGGGGATTCTCATATCAAATGTTAGTTGACTAGAGTTTGTTATGGAGGCAAGGGGATTCTCAAATCTTTATTTGTAGGGGGTCTAACATTGGAAGCTGTAATTGTTTGTGTTTATTTGTTTTTGAGATGTATTTTCAGCTGAAATGTTCAGTTTTGTTTATCTTTCCCTAGACAAAACACACACGAGACAAACCACATGCAAGACAAAGCAATCACGAGACAAAATACACACGAGACAAACCACATGCAAGACAAAGCAATCACGAGACAAACTACACACGAGACAAACCACATGCAAGACAAAGCAATCACGAGACAAAATACACACGAGACAAACACCGCACACGAGCAACGTTTCAGACAAACCACACATGAGCAAAGTTCCTGACAAACCACACACAAGCAAAGTTCCTGACAAACCACACATGAGCAAACTTCCTGACAAACCACACACGAGACAAACCACACACGAGACAAACCACACATGAGACAAACCACACACGGGACAAACAATTCAAACAACACACGAGACGAACCACACACGAGCAAAGTTTCTGACAAACCACACATGAGACAAACCACACACGAACAAAGCTCCTGACAAGCCGCACACGAGCAAAGTTCCTGACAAACCACTCACAAGCAAAGTTCCTGACAAACTATACACGAGTAAAGTTCCTGACAAACCACACACGAGACAAACCACACACAAGCAAAGTTTCTGACAAACCACACACAAGCAAAGTTCCTGACAAACCACACACAAGCAAAGTTCCTGACAAACCACACACAAGCAAAGTTCCTGACAAACCACACACAAGCAAAGTTCCTGACAAACCACACACGAGCAAAGTTCCTGACAAACCACACACGAGCAAAGTTCCTGACAAACCACACACAAGCAAAGTTCCTGACAAACCACACACAAGCAAAGTTCCTGACAAACCACACACGAGCAAAGTTCCTGACAAACCACACACAAGCAAAGTTCCTGACAAACCACACACAAGCAAAGTTCCTGACAAACCACACACAAGCAAAGTTTCTGACAAACCACACATGAGCAAAGTTCCTGACAAACCACACACAAGCAAAGTTTGGGGAATGACTCAATTATTGACTATTCATCTCATGCTTTGCTGTGGTTTAAAATAATTTAATCATGGGAAGTACCTTGGATGAATATTTGTAGTTCTCCCACAATTGACAACTAATTCACCAATGTAACTTTCTCTCTCCAGGGAACATTCCTTATATTGGGTAGTGTTGCTATGAATGGCCTGATAGTTGCAATGCTTTACAGACCCCTGAGTCTGCACAACATATTTACAAGGAAAAGGTAATCACGCAACATTTTAGTGTGAGAATGAAATAAAAATATATAAAAAGCAGTTTTAGTGCCACAGGTTAAGTAGAAATAGAATATGTGCCTTTTGTGCCATCCATTGTTGACAATGTGAAGAGGATAATTAGTGCCATACGTTAAGTAGAAATAGAATATGTGCCTTTTGTGCCATCCATTGTTGACAATATGAAGAGGATAATTAGTGCCATACGTTAAGTAGAAATAGAATTTGTGCCATCCATTGTTGACAATATGAAGAGGATAATTAGTGCCACGGGTTAAGTAGAAATAGAATATGTGCCTTTTGTGCTATTCATTGTTGACAATATGAAGAGGAAACAAAAAATCTAGTATTTTTTTAAGAAATATTTTTTCTTACAAATTTTTTGGATTGTTGAGAGTTCTTTATAATCAGCAACCTGATAATACAATACAATTTTGTCCATAGGATTTATGAAGGGGAGCAACTTATGGAATCCAGTGAGCTGCAGTTGTCTCCCTGGCAAAAAGACGTTTTTTCTTCAAAGGAACAAGATGGGATTTCTTATGATCAACATAAAATGCAGGATCCAGATATAAGTGGCACCCTGAAACCTAATACTGCAGATAAGCATCTTATACAAGAACCAGGTTCTTTACGAAGAACCAAAAAACATTCCTGGCTCCTGTCTTCACTGAAGCTCTGTTTTCCCGTGGAAAAACATGAGAAAAAAGGCCAAAAAGGATTGTTTCATTTCTCACTACTGAAAGACTCCTCGTTTCTCATGTTCTGCTTAAGTATAGCACTTTTTACATCAGCGTTCAAAGCCGCCTTCACCTTCATCCGAGCCTTAGTCAAATCTAAGGGTATTTCCCAAACCGAGGCCGCCCTAGTGCTGTCTGTAACGGGAGTCTTTGATACATTGGGACGAATCACCTCAGGACTAATCTTTGATTTAAAGACCATTCGTCCATTCAGATTTGTGATATACACTTCTCTCCTGTTTGCCACAGCAGGGATTTCTTTTATCCTGCCGTCAATGACAAACTTTTCCTCCTTGTCTGTGCTGTGTTGTGTGTATGGATCCTTAACGGGGGCTTACATCGCACAAAAGTCCGCTGTTATTGTGGATATCCTTGGAGTACAGAACATGGCCAGTTCATTTGGACTGCTGATATGCTTTCAGGCTGTAGGAACTTGTGTGGGACCACCCTTATCCGGTAGGTATTCCAATTTTTGTTTATTGAACTGAAGATTACCAAAGTTGATGTGTTAATAGGACAAAAATAACATGTTCCCAAAAATTATCTTTTTTTTTAATCCATAAACAAATGAGATTTCTTTGGTGTTTAGTAGCATTTTTTAGCAGAAAAGGAAATTTATTCATATGTTGAACACCTGCATTTTGAACCAATGAATATTATTGACTTATAGCAATTTAAAAACAACAACAATTGATCTAATTATTTCTTGAAAAATTGGGCCAGGTCCTCCTTCACCCACACATAAATTGATAGCATTTGTGGTGGTCCGTGAACTGGCACCAGGCTGCGGGCCTTATGTTGGCGGTCCACTCAACATTAATCAAGAAACTGGTGTGGGTGTGGTACTACTTGTTTGATTATTGTTTCAAAACAAATCTGAATTTTACAAAAAACTGACTTTAGCCTGGGAAGCTGACGCTGTATGCCAGATTAACATTTGACGTAGAAGTGAAAGCTATCAAACAAAAGATCACACAAAGAAAAGGCTCTACCTTAAATCAAGAGAATGTTTTATTTAAATTTTGAAAGGGACAACATATTACATATGAAATAATACAATACAAATGATAGCTAATCCCCTTATGTGAAAGGGACAACATATAATATTACATAAGATATAATACAATACGAATGATAGCTAATTCCCTTATGTGAAAGGGACAACATATAATATTACATAAGATATAATACAATACGAATGATAGCTAATTCCCTTATGTAACAAGGACAACATATTACATATAATAAAATACAAATCCCTTATGTGAAAGGCACAGCGAATTACATATGATATAATACTAATAATACAATACAAATGATAGTTAATAACCTTATGTGAAGAAACCTTTCAGCAAGGGGTGAAAGTTCAGGACCTAGACTCTAAAGTTTAATTTTCAAACTTCCATAACGGGAAAAAAAAACTACTAACGGCTAGCATTCAATGGTCATAGTTAAACAAGTTCTATTGAATCGCCTGATTATGGATAAAAAAAATGAGCCAGAATGATCAATTCATTGATCGTGGGCCCTTAAAATAAAGAAGAAGAATATTTTATGACATATTTAAGGTCAAATAGAAAGAACAATAATTCATAATTCTGATGAAATGGGAAACTTGTCCAAAGTTGAAAGTTTGGGAAACAATGATTAATGAATTATGATGGACAGGAAATGTTAGGTTTAAGAAATGGAAATAGTTTTGACAAGTTTATTTTTTAATCAATGCCTGTTAGATTCATTTCTAAAAGAAAATAATTTTTTAAATTAATTTTTTTGTACACACAATAGGGAGTTTATTAACAGGGTGCTTTTCCTTTTGATGCATATTAGCAATTTTATTAAAGCAGTGCTTTCCTCTGTGTGAATAGGTGCATTCAGAGATTTATTTGGTAGTTTTGATGAGGCATTTTACCTCGGTGGCAGCTTGATGATTGCGGCTGGACTTTGCATGGTGGTTAGTAACATCTTCCTCAAGATAAAGACACGTAGGATGTCATTGGGTGGTTAACTAGGACAAAATCTATTTAAATTTATGGCACAGTGAGCTGTCTTATCATTGGTGACTTTCAAGATGTGAAGGGCTGGCTTATCTTTGGTGACTTTCAAGATGTAGGGCTGGTGTTGTGAGGGGCTGGCTTATCATTGGTGACTTTCAAGATATAGGGCTGGTGTTGTGAGGTGCTGGCTTATCATTGGTGACTTTCAAGATGTAGGGCTGGTGTTGTGAGGGGCTGGCTTATCATTGGTGACTTTCAAGATATAGGGCTGGTGTTATGAGGGGCTGGCTTATGGTGACTTGTTAGATGTAGGGCTGGTGTTGTGAGGTGCTGGCTTATCTTTGGTGACTTTCAAGATGTAGGGCTGGTGTTGTGAGGGGCTGGCTTATCATTGGTGACTTTCAAGATATAGGGCTGGTGTTATGAGGGGCTGGCTTATCATTGATGACTTTCAAGATATAGGGCTGGTGTTGTGAGGGGCTGGCTTATCATTGATGACTTTCAAGATATAGGGCTGGTGTTGTGAGGGGGTCAGAGGCAGATATTTATTTGTTAAATTAATACCTAACTGTCAGAATTTCATTGCGCTCCAATTTTGTGGGGTAGTTAAATAAAATAAAAAGGTTTCAATTTCAATGTTCTTAAATATGCAGCATTTTTTCTTATACTTTACTATTGTGAATTCAAGTGTTAATAATTGTCTAGGTCGTTACTGCACCTCTATACACGCTTAGCCATTAGTTACAGGTGACATTATAGTTGGACAAAGTATTCCATGACTTTCATCATAGTTTCACCTCTAAATTAATATATACATGGAGGAAGATAATTAATTCTACAGAAACTACATGTTAATTTTTCCCCAGCTCTGGGCAGTTCTGCCCTTCAAATAATGGAAAGCTATTGAAATATTGAATAGATAATAATACATTTATCACTAGATTCTTAGCTTCTATTAAGAACAGAAGTTCTTATTTAATAATTGAAAAAAAAGTTAATAGAGTATTTATTAACTTCCCTAATATATAATGCATAGAAGAAATTTGTATTTTAATCTTCCCAACAGATACTTATCATGAAGTCTTAAAATAGTTTTGTAAAGACATCTACAAATACAAATCTATTATAATTAGAAAAATAAAGAACAAGTAAAAACAAAATTTATTTGTATTAATCTCCCTTTGAACATGATACATTATTCTAGATTATCTTTCTTCATTTTTTTTACACCAGCTAAGGGAGTTTTCACACATTATTCATATGAATCAATTTATTTAGTAACTAAGACATAATCTTTAATATAACATAACTTGTATTTAGGTAGGTGGGGTAATTTGAGGTATTAAGTAACATGCATGACATGAATTTTTTTTTAGAAACATAATGTAACAAGCTAATTCCATTTGGTCACAGGGTATTACAAATACAGAAAATCATTTTCAGTATGGTCATATAAAGAAGTTGGGTTTAAGTGAAGTACCTGTGAATCTTCATTCCATGTCAACAAAAATGCCTTCTAATTTTGTGTAAGGCATTCATGACTTTTGCTTGATGAAAACACAATCGCATTTAAGATTTTTTTTCTAAGTAGCCTTAGTGTAACTATTTTCTGACATACTTCAGCCATTCTGCATTTTATCATCGTCTTCAAATAAGTTAGAACAGTACACATTACTTCAAAACGACATTATTTGAGCATAAACATTTTTAAATGGGTTGATAAAAACAACAGTCAATATCATTGTAACAAGCTGTCACACACTAATCTTGTCACTGCTATAAAACCACCTGAGGCTATGATGAACATGTCACGCGCCTATCTTGTCACTGTTATAAAACCATCTGAAGCTTTGACAAACAGGTCACACACCTTTCTTGTCACTGCTGTCAAACCATCTGAGGCTATGACAAACCTGTCACAACTAAAAACCATCTACCAGGTATTACAAAGCTGATTAGCTAAGTGCATTATTCTGATCTATATGATTTTTCTTCAACTTCCGTATGGATTTCCAATTATTAGAGTACAAAGATATAATACAGACATTTCCAATAGTCAGAGTACAAAGATATATAACATAAGCACAAGAAGGCTGAATAGTTAAGCCAGAGTTACAATATGATATTAGAATAAAAAAAAAAATCTTTCTATTTCACCTAATAGTATCTTGCAATATTTCACCAACCAGCCACGGTGTTGGAGCAAACAAATTCCATATCAAAATACCAGACTTTAGATGGAATTAGGGTCCAGTGTATTGGCCTTTCCAACCAGGAGTGTTATTTAATGCCAATTTGTCACAGCAAAAATATTCGAGTAAGCTGAATTGAAAGATTGACAATGTAACAATTGTGTTGCAGAAAACAAAGGGAAACAATTGTGCCCCATTGTAGTAAAAAAGGGTCCATAGTTAACTCCACATATTGAAATTTCCCAAAATCTATTAAAAGAAATATTCTTATTTAATGGTAAGACTGAAAATCTCTGAATGTAGAACTGTTGGTTTTTGCAGAGCCAAACAATTGTGCAGTTCACATAGAACAGTTTAACAATGGAATTACTTTTTTGAGACAGTGAAATCTTTAACCTGTGATTGCAAAAGAATCTGGTTTTTGAGATTATGGGATACCTCAGTTATGCGCCACCACACAGAATATCTCTCATTACATGGATGAGTTATGATCCATTGGTCTAGTTTTGATTCATTCGTCGTAGTTTTTTCGTTTGGCCACTTTGTGCTTCAGGTAGACCTCTTGCTCATGTATGCTTTCCTGAGCCAGGTCCTCATTGCTTGGATGCCACTTCATGTGAATCACTCGCTCGATGGTTGGGGCGTAGACTGAGTGAGACACTATTGTGTTTTTGTAGAGCTGAAATGAAGAGAATGAAGACATTTCAGAAAGGACAAACTGATCAGAACTACTCACGTTACTCCCAATGGCAATGCTACTTTCTACTTAATTTATAGGCCTGAGAAAGGGAAGTAACTCCTTTTCACAAGTGATTTACATTTCTAAAATAATTTTTTAAAGCTGCAAGTCATACGTACCCATATACTTACCATCAATGTATCAGACAAGTCGTACAAAGAAATAGGGTCAAGCTCCTCCTCGGCAAGATCAGCCCCCAGAGCGTATTGTTCAATAGCAATGTCATCTCCAGTTTCAACTGATGGGCGGAGGCTCGGAGTGTGTTGAAAGTTACTTGTAATTGTGGTGGCAGTGCTGTTAAATGATAATAAAGCTGTTAATTGAATGTTACATATAGTTATGACAGCTTTGCTACATAATACTTTATAATTATGTTGAAAGTCAACTAAATACAGCTCTATTTTAACTTGAAAGAGTTCAATTATCTACAGCTTCATCTCCCCACAAGTGCAAGATTTCTGGAGGGATTCCTTACAAGAGACAAACATGAGTCCTGTTCAATCCAAAAATGTACCGACTGCCAATATTGAATGATAAATCTGACAACTGTGGTTGACAAAGCATTATAAGTAAAATAGTTTTAAAAAATTGTGTGATCAGTTTTGGACTATTCAAGCAAAAGTTTTCCACTACCCGGTATCAAAAATACCCATACCAAGGGATGATAATATACATTAATTTGCATATGCCTTCTTTATCAATATATCACAAAATTTTTGGGGGGGGGTTTTCGTATAATTTTTAAATACAGTCATTTTTCTCAGCTTGGCTTTCTTCAGTAGGGATACAATGGAACTGCTTGAACTTTCTACTGTAATTCAAATCAATTCACATGCAAAACTATCATATTTCACCACCTACACCAAATGACCCCGGTTGACTTGTCACAGAATACAGTTTTGTAAAGACCTTAAGGTTACCTCTCTGAGCTTGGGTCTGTGCTATCATGCACGCTCATGGCATAAGGATTTTTGACACCAATCCCAACAGCATACGTGAATCTACCTTCCCGTAACTTGTAGCCCTTGCGCTGTTTGACAACAAGTGAAAGGATGCTCTTGATTTGTGTCTGTGGAAATATGAAACAATAGCAGGAGCTAAACCAGTAAGATTTCAGCTTAGTGAGTCATCGTGTGGCCTCAAGTAGCCTCACTTATGGCTTAGTGAGTCATCGTGTGGCCTCAAGTAGCCTAACTTATTGCTTAGTGAGTCGTCGTGTGGCCTCAAGTAGCCTAACTTATGGCTTAGTGAGTCATCGTGTGGCCTCAAGTAGCCTAACTTATGGCTTAGTGATTCATCGTGTGGCCTCAAGTAGCCTACTTATGGCTTAGGGAGTGATCATGTGGCCTCAAGTGGCCTAACTTCTGGCTTAGTGAGTCATTATGTGGGCTGAAATAGCGTCACTTATGGGACATTTATATAATATATCATAACTTTACTGCAATGATTTCAGTGGTACGTTTTCCTTTTGTGACATTCTTCTTTAATGTTAGGATAATTCAAAATAAATAACATAACCAAGAAATGACTGGGTTGGTGAAGATAAATACTGTCCTGCGGTATAGATAAACAGGCAAATTAAAAGAAACAACAATGTTCTCTTACAAACCAACTTTAAAAAATAAAGTAAAATAAAAGAGTCTACTCCTACCGACCTCCAGTGCTATCATGAGAAGCTTCACAGCACTGTCCTGCACATCAGATAAACCCGTCTCCCAGGCACAGACCAGCATTCGGCCATGGACCATTGTAACATCTGGCAGTAGCCCATCTCTGGTTATGAATCCTGTAACATTTAACATACTGGTAAATTACGCAAACACAATCCAGAAAACAGCTTAAGATGTTATAATGACTCCATCATTTATAATACTCAAGTACCCCTAGCCTGACAGATTCTAGCAGAAATTAAATATTGAGGTTTAAATACAGATGTGATTAAAACTATTTGGTTTTTTTAAAACTTTTCGTTATAACATCTGGAGCAAAAAAATTTCAGCTCTTTCTTTCATCTTATGACACACTAAAATAAACTAATAATACAGTAAATAAAATCCTTTTCATGTATTTACAAAAATGTCAGATGTGTCTGAGATTAGCAGTATTCAAGCAAACTGTTAGTAGTAGATTTTCTCTCAAACTCAAATGGATAATATCATTTTTGCCATATTTCAAAGGATTTCAAGATGGATGCCATCCTACTTCCAATTATTCTATATATTAACTGAAAACCTATTATGACAATTGGGATGACAATTACTGCTCCAAAGAAGTTGACTTATATGCTTATGTTAAAATGATTACATGTTGGTAGCTAAGGATAAAATATGTTTATGTTAAAATGATGACATATTGTTGGTATCTAAATGTAAACATGATTATTTTCAGCCATTAAGAGAATCTCATTTACCTAAAGGTGTGGGGCTAGCACCTTCCTCTAATGCTTTGCTTGTTATCTGTGGTACATAATCCAAGGTCTGAGCTTGGATAAACCTTTGCTAAAAAGGCAATAATTTTAAACATGAATTACAGCAAATAAACAAGACAATTTCAATTATTCCAATGTTCAAAAGGCTATTTAATGTATACCTTCAGAAATGTTTGATGATTCGACACCATACACTTATAATCAACTGAGTTGACAACATACACTTATGATCAACTGAGTTGACAACATACACTTGTGATCAACTGAATTTTTTTAGAGGATTAATAATCCTCTAAGGAAGTGGTTCTCAAAAGGGGCTCTGTGGCAGCTCCATGAAATTGCTAAGCGCTATTTACTTGTAAGATATATGGTAGGCTTAACTGGCCCCCTCAAGACAAATGTTTAGGCCTTGGGGTTCCCCCATAGAAATCGATTCTAGTTCTAGAAATGGGCTCAGCGAGTCAAAAAGTTTGGGAACCCCTACTCTAGAACTTTATATCAAACAAATGTTTGTTTTTTAATATGGGAAAGGTATATTTGTCAAATTCTATACAAATCTGATATATACAAAATCAAAGGTTTCATGTTAAAATTATTATTACAGACAATCAGGGTTAAATTCGATTTAAAAAAAAAAAAACAGAAGTTATTGCAAGAAGTACCTGCAAGTTAGCTCGGCCACCAGGGGGTTTCTTTTTAACTTTACTTGACTTCTGAGCTTTTCCAACACTGCCCTGGTCTTTAGAGGCTGAGAAATTTGAAGAGAAATTTAAGTTAAACAAGCTTTAAAGATCAGATCATTAACTAACTTAAATGCATTTTTTTAATAAACAGCCTTAAAAATGTTTTTGAGAGCATAAATTAAATTTTGGGCAAGGATTTTAAATTGGAATACTTACTGACTGATGAAGAAAGAATTTGACATTTTGAAATCAATGCCAGAAGGAACTCATTGTGAAGATGAACTAAAAGAAGATATTACAATCATTGTTTAAAATATAGTATTAATAATTTGCAACAAGTCAAATGAGATTTAAAAATTAATCTGGTAATATTTGAACAAATTTTAGAATTAAATTATGTTTCTTCTATCTTTTCCCATTGTACTGCATAGGTAAAGCAGATTTTAATTTAACAAGTAATTGTTTTAATTTAGTGAACATAATTTTTCTTCTGATTTGTAACTGATAAATACAAGTATAGATTGCTGCAATAAAGAAATTAAAATTTAAAAAAAACAAAAACTAACCAGTATCATTCCTCATTAACTTCCTAGCTTCAAAGTCAAATTCTTCTTTGTTATACTGTAATATTAGCAAAGAATATGAATTAAAAATTAATATGAATGTCAATATATTTGTATCTTATCTTAAACAACTATAATAAATTATAATTATAAGCTTTAAGTCAATGGTTCATATAATTATATGCTTCATGACGTCTAATTTGTCATGATTGGAGAAAAAGTAATTCTGTCTGGTTTAAACCATTTTGTATTGAGAAGAGCTCTCTGACCTAAACACATCAAGTTGTTAACAATAGATATTATTTAACATATAAATAAATTATTTGACATAACTAACTTGCCTTACTAAGATTAAAATGGCTGGATTTTGAATTGGCTAATCGTCTTTAAAAATATGGGTAATGTTTTAAGTAAATTTTAAGTTATTAAAAAAAAATATTACCTTTCTTTTAAAAAAAGCATTCAAATTTTGTAGATATCTGTGGAAGAAATATTTTCAATAAATTACATTCACAGGGTTTTTGATGACTTTATGGCCCTAGAGTGAAATAATATATTATAATTTATTATATTCACATTATTATTATATTATAATTTATTATAGTTATAGTAGTTAATACTTGTAGTATTCTATAAATAGAATACTATAAGTAAGTCAACAGAAAGTATAAAAACTATATTATAATTTAATGTAATCCATGCTTATTGTTTCAATGTTTCAGGCTAAGGGTTAAGGTTAAATCAAGTGAATACAAGCCTAATATGCTAAAGTGTCTCTGGTTTTTCATTTTTATCTTACTTTAGCAGTTTAAATAGTTTACATATTTTTAATAATTGTAAAGCGCTTAGAGCTGTAAGGTAAGGGCTATAAAAAAATGCCTGAATAAATAAATAAATAAAGTAATAGACAATGAGAAAAATGAGTAAATTAAAAAAGTAAATTTGATAAAATATATATGTCTTAGTACATTTACAAATAGGCATAATTTGTTAAATAATGATATCTAATTTTATCTTACACTTTGTTGGTGTTTGGTGTTCTGGTAAGATTCATTTTAAGTACCAGTACCAGGTATGAGCATAGGCAGTGGTGTGGCGTAGCGAATTTTATGCTGCCCTGGGCAACCCAAGATTTTAACACCCCCCTTTTACATGAACAGAAAAATGCTGCTGCTCAATATTCAGAAAAAAAGTGCCAGCGGGAGCCCAAAACACCTTCCTAAGCCACTTAGTATAGGCCGACTTACTTTAATCTTTATTAACCTTTGATTACTTTGAGTCTAGTACGGGTAGTATTTTAATAGAATATAGCCTAGGCCTACTTCACAGTGGGAATAGGTAACTTAGATTGATTAAAATCTTTTTTAAGCATTGTTGAACTAAACTATACTATATTTTAGCACTAAGACTAAGTCAAGTCAAGTTCAAGACTACTCATGCGAACTAAGTAAACATTATTTGTAGTAGACTTAGTGAGTCATTTTACTTTTTATCTTTAAAATTTACTTTAAAAATTTAAGTCTGAGATTAAACATGGCTACAAGGTTTGAGAGGGAATGTTATAAATTTAAATGTAATATCAAAATATATGATAATGTCTTAATTCTTAATGAACGAAACAACATATTTTTTTGTTTTAATAAATAAGATAAATGGGGTTTGAGGGAGACAGACAGAAGAATTTATCCATGTGAATAGGCGAATCATTAATGTGCACATAAATTTAAGTGACAATTAATCTATCGTAAAAGTTGACTGAATCGCTCCTACAATACTACAATCAGCGAGATTATCCGTTAATGCCGTTGCTTGCTGTGCCGTCGCCATTGATTGAAAAATAACTTAAAAACAACTCAAAAACACTTTAGGCTTAGTCCTACTGTCCTTAATCGTATGGTTCATCAAACTATCATAACTAAACTTCCAAATTATATTTTATTTATTTTTTTAAAGGCTTACAGTTTCATTGAATCCCCAAGAGCGTCAGCTAAGTTTTTTCTTGCTCTGTTGAGATCTATAGAGCTCGCCATTTTGAATTCTGTATTTTATTGTGCTGTAGAGATGAAGAGTTCCTAATCACAATAAATATGCTTGTACAAAAAGAAGAGTTTTATCCTAAACTGTACACGCATTCAGTCAACACTAACTTCTTTTTTTTTTTTCATTTCTACTGCACTTTCAAAGTAATAGTTTAGTTTATTGGTTTTATATATAAGGGACTGCGTTCAAGTCGTATGAAGCAAATAAATATTGTAACAAGATATGCTTAGGCGTTTTAAAAAAAAGAAAAAATTAAACGGACATTTCAATTTCGGCTCGAACTCGTTCCTTTCACTTTCCTCAGCATACTATACAATAACTTAATAACAGATAAATTAAAAAAAAAAAAAACCCAACGTTTTTGAAGATCTCATTAATGTCAATGTAGCTCTCAAAGTCCTCACCTAAGTTAATAATGTAAGACATCTACCCAAAACATCTGTTTAATTTTCGTGTCTTTTTTATTTTCAAGTCTAAACATAGATCTAATAATATATAGTTACACTTTTTTATTTATAGGTTTTAGTAGTAATTTTAACTGAACTTCGGGGCTTTACAAAATTATCTGCGTGTGACGCAATCCAGGTATGTTTTTGTAAACAAATATTTAATATCATTTTCTTTGAATTCTTATAGGTTTTGGTACGAAAATATCTCCTATGTTTATATCTGCATGTAAGCAACAGAGATTATTATTTTTAATTTGTATATATTTTTATGGGGAAATTGTGCATTTCTAAATATTTTGACACTCAAAAAAAAAAAAAAAAATTTTCTTAGCCTGGTAATCATTCTATATCAGAGCCACAGAGCAGGCTCTGCAACCCAAACGGTCGCTAAAATATTAAAAGTTGGATTGGGGGTCTCGGAAATTTAAGATTATTTTTAATTTGTATATATTTTTATGGGGAAATTGTGCATTTCTAAATATTTTGACACTCAAAAAAAAAAAAAAAATTTTCTTAGCCTGGTAATCATTCTATATCAGAGCCACAGAGCAGGCTCTGCAACCCAAACGGTCGCTAAAATATTAAAAGTTGGATTGGGGGTCTCGGAAATTTAAGTGGCTCAAAATTGTAATGTGAAAAAAAAAAATTAGACCATCAAATTATTTGAATGAAGGGGCTACAAAGTACAAACCGACAACTGGGATGGGTGGCTCTCCTAAAGCCGCGTTACAGCTCTGCTATACTGCTTAAAGCAGTGCTTTACAATGGGAAAAACAGGAGAGGACAAGCCTTCAAGTATTAAGATAGAAAAAAAAAGTATATATTCTACCATTCGGTACCTGTGGCGCTCGTTGCGTTAGTTTCCCCCCACGCACCCCCCCCCCACCCACAGACACACGTAGGCCAAAATTTTGCCATCGTCGAATGATGTAATTTCGCAGTTGCCAAGATGTTATGGTTTGTTTTTGTTGTTTGTGTGTATGTGTGCGCGCGCGCGTGTGTGTGTGTGAGTTGGTGAGAATGATGGGTGCCTTGCCTGTTTAAGTCTATTTTAAAAATGAATACCTGTAGAAATATATAAAGAAAACTTAGTTTTCAAAACTATATGACAATATTCATTATCTTTGGTGGTTGATCATTTGACTGTCGTGCATGCCTAATTCGGACACTATCTGAGAACCACTGCCCCTATCGACTAGAAGACATTGGAGAGCCTCGCCTTGCACACACACCTTGTCTTTCTTTTGTTTGATCTGCTCACGTGACCACAACATCTGGCTGGGCTTAACAAGTCGTCCACATCAAACAAAGGTACAGCAACGGAAAAGCTGTAAATTTATTTGACAGCCGGATAATCTCTAAACTGCGCAACGCTGCGTGGGTTTCCCGTATAAAGGTGACGTCATCCCGGACACTAAATTTGGAACTTCAAATTTAGCCATTGGTTTTCGCTTTTACTCACCTCGTCTTTTCATCATGCCAGTGGTGTAAGAAGGGTGGGGTGGACGGGGTGGTTCGCCCCAGTCGGCACTTTTTTTCTTTTATTAGTTTTTTGGCGAAGTGCAGAGGTGTTTTTCACTGTTTTTTTTTAAATATTTTTTTTATTTTTTGTGTGTGGAAGAGTAGCATTAAAAAAAAAAAGTTTCCGACTCGGGTGAGACTAGACTAACCCTAGCTACGCCACTAAAATTCTAGTGGCATTGCTACTAAGCCTTTTATTGTCCGTAAACATCCCATGTTATAAATTAAAATTAATGCTCCCGTGCTTTTTAGTGTTTTTTTTTTTTTTTTTGGGCTAGCCCGCGCAATTCAACGAATTTTTAATTTTAATGGCAAATAAAATCACGTTTCATGCTCTCGTTAATTACCGAAATAAAATGAACTTCCCTATGAAGTTGTAGTCATTTATGTTTACCTTAAACGAAGCCGGCGTTTCATTTTATTACATTAAATAAACAGTGATGTATGAACATAATTTTGATTGGCGGAAATTAGTTAAATATAATAGAGTGCCCGCAAACGTCAATTGTCACCGCTGACCGACCCCATTCTCCACTTCACCCACCCTTCACTGCCATCTGATAGATTTAAAATTAAAATAAAATATTTGAAAATAATGACAATAATTAATAAAACTATAACTTAAATGTTGTTAATGATTTGACGTGCATATTTTTATTATTTGAATATATTTTTTTAAAAAATATTTTAAAGGTGAAATTAGAACGATACCAGCTGTCATCTAGTGTTTGTGTTAGAGATTATTTGAGGTTGTCGTCACAAGATATCGTTCAGCCTTCCTCAGATACTCTTTAAACCAGATCAAGTGATTCCGACAACATATCTTGTTTTGTTTCATACAAACATGCCAACCAGGCAGACTATGATATTTGGGATATAGCTTAGTCGCCCCTACCGTCTTTGACAAATCCTGTCTAGAACCTCTCATGAACATCTAATAGTAAATAGTTAACATCAGAAATCACGACACATCCCACCCACTCCCACCCCTCCCCCCTCATCCGGGGCCCAGAAGCTTAAGTCACGCCGCAGACGTACATTGTCATCGTCCGACTCCCCCTGGGGTGGCATGCATACAGTTGCGTAACTAGGGTTGGAGCCACCACTCAAAATAGGGAGAAAAAAGCCCCCCCCCCCCCATTTTATCCACATCAGTGCATGCAGAAAAACACTGTAATTTCAAATATAACTTTAGAATGGTCCTACACAGCAACAGTGTTAGCATGGTATCTGAGGTCTAAAAATCTCTTACGCCTATCATAGGCCTACTATAACGTGAGACAAACAATTGTGAATTTGTTATGGGCGGAGCTTTCTGAGTTTAAATATTGAAGAGTTCAACTATTAATTAATTTAGCGAAACTACATTTTTAAAGACAACAAAAAACACAGAGAAGAGACATTGGCTTCCAATTGATAATATACACTAATTCCTGAAGATATATTTATTGAATTCGTGGATATAATATACAAAAATCCAGTACAGATATAAATATATATTCGTCCACATCCGTATACACATCTCAGAGGGGAGTGAAAGAGGCGTTAAAGTGCACAGCACGGATGGAGTTATGGATCGTTGATGGCTTTGAACGTGGGGGGAAATAAGTTGTTGTCATTTGTGTTATTGAAACACTTGCATTGAGCTCGGTGTTCACCTGAGTGGTCTCGGCTGAACGACAAACAAACTTTGCTGTGATTGGACGGTGCATCGTTAATAGTGCATGTTATTTTTAGCAATCGTATGAAACCGGAAGAGCTGGTTCCGAAGCTATTTCTCTTTTACCGTAGCCTAATTGGGAAATCGGTTAGTTATTAATTAATTAATTAGGCCAACCAGCTTATAGCCTGGCAAACAATTGTGTGAGCTTCCCATCCACTCAAAGTACTTGACTAAACATGCATGCAAGTAACGCAATTAATAAGATTCCCAATTAGGGCTACCCCCGCCTGTGAGCCACCACCCTTGAACTATATTGATATTCTAGTGTCCCACCCCTCTTTCACACCGCATATTTCTTACACCAATAGTTAGAACCCGCCATGGGCGCCCACAGAAAACTTTCTAGGGGGGGGGGCAAAAAAAATCTATTAACTTTCCAGGGGGGGGGGGCAAATTTTTTTTAGTAATGTTTTAATATAGTTTTAATTTACTGTAGCGTATTTGTATGGTGAATGAACGAACGGACAGGACATCAGCTTAGTTACTTTCTCTTTATTTTTCTCTTTACTTTAATACATTTTTTTGTCTATTTTTGTCTAAAAAAATTTATCCAATCAATCAGGGGGGGGGGCAAGTGCCCCCCTTGCCCCTACCTGCGGGCGCCCATGGAACCCGCTAAACGAGGGCTGTGGGAATGCGTGAACTTCCAATCTACCAAAGTTACTTTACAAAAATGAACCATGAAACGCACTTTTTAGGAATCCAAATTTGTCTCCTCACCCCCCCCCCCCCCCCCCCTCTCCCC
>CAXITT010000555.1:275982-322527 GCA_964033795.1 Lymnaea stagnalis
CCCCCCCCCAAAAAAAAAGTATTTAAGGCTTTATACAAATTTGCGTTATCTTTTGGCCTGAAAATTGCAATTTGTTTCATAGATTTTTGTTGTATATTCGCTATATATCGTTGTTATATATTTGCTATATAACTTTATTATATATTTGCTAAATATCTTTGTTATATATTTGCTATATATCTTTGTTATATATTTGCTATATATCTTTGTTATATGTTTCTTCTTCTTCTTATATTTGAGGGCCCACGATCAATTTGTTGATCATTTTAATTCAGAGTTTGCCTTCTCTTAGATGGGTTGCAGTCCAACCGGGGTCCTTGAGATGTTGGCTTTGGTGGGGATTGAACTCCAGACCACCAGGTCTTTGGTTTGAGACAGTTAAGACCGCTCGGCCATATCTGCCACGTCTGGACGTCATTTTTTCTTCAAATTTTTCTTTTTGCTTTTTACTCCAACACTTTTTTGGTTACCAAGCTATATATAAGAACACATATACGAACACATATAAGAACACATATACGAACAGTTATAAGAACACATATAGGTAGGCCTACACATATAAGAACACATATATATACACATATAAGTAAACATAAAAGAACACATAAGAAAACATATAGGTACACATATAAGAACACATATAGGAACACATAAAAGAACATATAAAAGAAGACATATAATAAGAGCACATAGAAATAAATAGTTCTCAGGACCTGAATTTCTTGATTTTCTGTATATTTCAAACTGTCAAGTAACTCACCACTCGTCTACTATTTAAATCATTCAGTCACTCGCCACACAGTCTCTCACCACACGGCTACAGCTTGTAACGCGATGAGTGTAAAATTGCGCTACATGAATTTTTTGCGATTAATTTTCATACTTAAAGTCGCACGTCGGACTTATAAATTGTAGAGCCACTCCCATCTGTTCACCAGTGCGCAACATGTTATGGCCAAATCGTCCATAATTCTGACCACTTTTCCGGCCTTATTTTCTCCCCACCCCCTTATTCCCCACTAACTCTTGCCATCCACCCAACTTGTTTCCACAATGCGACTGTTACTATTTCCACAACCGCTGGAACAGTCACAATGGCGACCAAACATATGTGACCAGATCCAACAGCGTACCAGCTGCTTATGTCCGTGGACGCTTATGGCTTAGTTATAACCTCCCCCACCGTTCACCCACCCACCCACCCACCCTACTTTTTTTATTTACGAAAACAATATTGAGATATCCTGCGATTAATACCCTTATTGATCGACAGATGCGCTGAAGCTGGGGAAAGTTCTCTCGCGTGTAGCAGTGTTGAATTGTCGCAAGTGTTCTTACTCATCGAATATCCCGTGTGTTAAAATGTTTCAGAACGTCTTGGACTAATTCTAGGGATGTCGGGTTGGAGGATATTTTCCTTATGATGTAGGACCAATAAACGTATAGTCCTACAACTAGTTGTGTTGTTGGTTAAAGTTGTCAGTGTGGCACTGGCTGTCGGTGGTTGAATTCTGAATAAAGGGATTGTAGTTGAACTTTACAGATCACTTCGTGTCGATATTCTGGGGATACTTTATAAAATCTGTGGATTAAGTTGTTGTTTTTTTTATTTTACTTGCTGTGAGTATTAACTTGTCGGATGGTGTAGTGACAGGTTTTTTTTAACGCGATTTCTCCAGAGTTCAAAGTTAATGAAATGCTGAGTGTGTTGTAGTTGATCAGTCCTTTTTGGACGAGGTAACTTGTCAAACCACACGCTATTTCAGTTTTCCACCTTTGATTAGAAGTTATCATCACATTCTGTGGGGGTCGCGACTAGTGGGACATGAGTCCTCAATAAAATATCTTTATTTATCTCTGTCTGTTGTCTCTCTCTCAATGTCTTTCCAAGTCACTCCCATCCCTTCAGACTCTGTAGACAGGGGCAGAGGCGTAGCGAGTGGGTGGCAGGGGGGACAGATGTCTCCGGGCGCCAGCTAGTTAAGGGTGCCAAAATGTGCTTTGATATTATATTATTGGTAAAAATAATGGGTTTGAGAGTTGAAAAAAAGAAAAGGGGGCGCTTTAAAATTGATGTTGTCCCCGGGCGCCAAACACCCTCGCTACGCCTCTGGACAGGGGCCTTTATTCGTTCCCCTCCCATCCTATCACTTCAGACTCTGTAGACAGCTCCCTTCATTCGTTCCCCTACCATCCTATCACTTCAGACTCTGTAGACAGCTCCCTTCATGCGGTCCCCTCCCACCCTCACTTGTCCCTTGTGAGTTCCGGGCCCGGGCCAATCACCCCATTGTCATCCACTTAGGTACGCTGACTGGACTGGTCTGTTGCCACGAGTTGGATTTCTTTCCAATAGATGTTATTTTGAAGAAAAAAATATATAATTAGGTTAACTAACTGTCTAAACGACCTTCAAATTATGTCACTCTAGACGCCATTACTATAGGCCAAGGTTATTAACAAATATACAAAGTGTAGAGGAAAACCTAAAGAAGTAAGGACAATGATATAATATTAAATGACGGGCAAAACACCAACCCAAAGAACAAAGCGGAAAAAAATATTTCTGTTATGTTTTAAATTGTGATAGAAAAAAACAAAACAACTATTAATTTGTGTTTGAAATTTAATAGTGTCAGATATGCGTTGTAATCTTTTAAACACAACACAAACACTAGAAATACGTTATTACTCTTTTAAACACAGGATTGAGTCAGAGACGCGTAACCTCTTTTACACACATAAATTAAAACGTAAAAATGTGTAAACATCACGCTATAACACATTACTACGTCATAAATGTGTAAACATTACGCTATAACACATTACTACGTCATAAATGTGTAAACATCACGCTATAACACATTACTACGTCATTTATGTGTAAACATCACGCTATAACACATTACTACGTCATTTATGTGTAAACATCACGCTATAACTCATTACTACGTCATAAATGTGTAAACATCACGCTATAACACATTACTACGTCATAAATGTGTAAACAACACGCTATAACACATTACTACGTCATAAATGCGTAAACTACACGCCCTAGCACATAACTATGTCTGAAACATATCACCTCCTCCACACCTAAAGTGTGACAGCTGTCAACAGTCAATCAGATCACCATCAGGCCTTTCATCTCATCCTGGCGTGATTCACTTTTCATCTCATCCTGGGGTGATTCACTTTTCATCTCATCTTGGCGTGATTCACTTTTCATCTCATCCTGGCGTGATTCACTTTTCATCTCATCCTGGCGTGATTCACTTTTCATCTCATCCTGGCGTGATTCACTTTTCATCTCATCCTGGCGTGATTCACTTTTCATCTCATCCTGGCGTGATTCACTTTTCATCTCATTTTGGATTAGTGTTGTTTGGAAGTATCGAGGAGTTGTTTGGAAGTATCGAGGAGTTGTTTGGAAGTATCGAGGTGTTGTTTGGAAGTATCGAGGTGTTTTTTGGAAGTATCGAGGTGTTGTTTGGAAGTATCGAGGTATTGATTGGAAGTATCAAGGTATTGTTTGGACTCCTATAACTCATCTATCTATCTATCCATCCATCCACTAATCTATCTATACATCCATCCAATCATATATCTATTCATCCAAGCGCTCATCTATCTATACATTCATCACTGCTCCGATCCATTTCTATACTACTTATCAGCCGCTCTCCATCTGTCACTCTACATACAGTCATATGCGCCTGTCTGACGCTCCATCTGTCCCTCTACATATAATCATATGCGCCTGTCTGACTCTCATTCATAATGACCTTTTCCCACTCAATAGTTTTTGCATTATAATTTATATATTCATAACATCACCATCAGGTGTTGATACGGTGGACATTTTACAAAGCATTTCTAATGATGAACTATTTATATATATATATATATATATATATATGTACCAACAATAGTTTCCCTTTCACGTCGTTTATAATTTGTATTGCATGTGTTTAGTGCAGTCGTCTGCAAACTCATTAGTCAAAAGAGCCAAATTTTAGCAGTTGGACGATTTAAAAAAATTTGAGAGCCAAATTTCTTTTCAAGAAACTATCAAGAGCCATGTTTTTCGGAGTCGGTTTAAACTAGCTACTAAACATTAATTACAACCAGATATTTTAATAATAATCTTATTTATTGACAAAAATACAAAGTACGCATTAAACATTAAATTCAACCAGATATTATAATAATTATCTTATTGACAAAATACAAAAGACGCATTTAATGTGAACTGTGACCATGGGCGCCCGCAGGTAGGGGCAAGGTGGGGCACTTGCCCCCCCCCCCCGGGATCGATTGGATAAAAAATTTTTAGCAAAAAATAGACAAAAAATTAATAAAATAAAAGAGAAAAAAAATAAAGTAAAGAGAAAATAAAGAGAAAGTAACTAAGCTGATGTCCTGTCCGTTCGTTCACCATACAAATACGCTACAGTAAATTAAAACTACATTAAAACATTACTAAAATTTTTTTGCCCCCCCCCCCATGGAAAATTAATCGATTTTTTTTGCCCCCCCCCTTAGAAAGTTTTCTGCCGGCGCTCATGACTGTGACCTTGGATGACCTAGGAAAAGTCTGGTTTGCATGTCGTTGTTGTTAATTTCAAGCAGGATTTCAGATTCTCATCAGTCAGACGGTTTCTTGGTGAGGCTAATGCTCGACAATGATCGTTCGCATGAATACGTGGAGCCAAAGAGCCGCACTCAAGTCACTAAAGACACGCATGCGGCTCGCCAGCCGAGGTTTGCCGACCACTGGTTTAGTGTACGTCCAAGTGGCGTGGGTATAGAACAGTAATCAAAGCCAAGTATTTGGAGAATCTAGTGTAACAACAACGCACCACAGATTTATCAATGTTAACAAAGAATGTGACACTTCACAAACAAATGGATGGCTGAGACTCGTACAGACGTCGGAAAAGATGACCATGACGATGAGAGATGATGGGAATTTTCTGGTGGCTGACTCGAGGCTGGATTTTAATCTCCTGCATCATGGTGCCAGGTAGGCGTGCTTCTTGTCCTTTATTTGTTTCGACATTCTTAGCACTGGGGTGAGATTAGGGATTTTAATATCAGTTGTTTGTTTCGGTAAACTGGTTATCGGTTTTAGAAATCCAGTTTTAAACTGGTTTAAAAAATCAGGGCCCGAGTCCTACAGGAACGCATTGTTGCCCTATGTCCCTTAGAGATAAATGCATAGTTGTTACGGGGAGTAGAGGTTTGGCCCTTAGAGATAAATGCATAGTTGTTACGGGGAGTAGAGGTTTGGCCCTTAGAGATAAATGTGTTTGTTACGGGGAGTAGAGGTTTGGCCCTAAGAGATAAATGCATAGTTGTTACGGGGAGTAGAGGTTTGGGGTGTCCTGGTTGAATGCCTACAGTATTTCCCCTTGAACTTAAACGCTATTGCCATGATTTAAAACTGTTCCCTACCGCCATGGTGATCGACATGACATTTTACAAGACCGTACCGTCCACGGGCGTAGGGACAGGACTGATCTTCCTGGCAGACATTTTTTAAAAATATTTTTTTGGGGGAGCAGCATTTTTGGTCCACTTTCATTTAATGCAAACGATGGCCGTGAGCTACTCAATTCAGCGGGACCAGTCCGTAACAGTGAACCACGGCTGAGAGAGGAGAGAAATAGTAAAGCGACTTCGTTTTGTCGCAAACCCCAGCGACGCCCCCCCCCCCGCACTAAAGCACTAAAGATATTGGATTAGAAGAGAATTGCTATTATATCATTAAGAAGGCATTATTTCAAAAAATCATGTAAAAAATCCCCCTTGTTTCCAGCATGTGCCAATGAAACTTTCCATTCAATGCACTGCACGGACACGTTATCAAATCATTTATATTAACTTTGCTTATGTTCAAGCAAGCGTTTCTGTGTGGCTAATTTTTCGGAAGGCTAATTGACTCACTTCTCGTCATCCTATCAAGCTGAAACTTGGCACATAGACTCGTTGCCGATGACAATACATTTATAACAAATTTCCAGCCCCACCTAACCCCCAAATATCAGTTTCCCTTTAAAAAAATACTTGTTAGTGCCCAAAGTTCAAGAAAGGTAATACAGTTTAATATTTTTTAAAGGCTTTTTTTTTTTTTTTTTTTTTTTACGGCCAACAAAACCCAAAAAAATAAAAAAAAAAAATTTTTTTTTTACGGCCAACAAAATCCAAAGCAGTAAAAAATAAAATGTGTTTTTGAAGTAGCAAATGAAGGAAATATGAAACGCAAGAAGGTTAACCATTTACATAACTGCTTCTTAAAACTGATAAAATCACGTACAATTAAAAAAAAAAGGCAAACAAAAATGCATATTAAGGAGTTATTCGAAAAACTTTGTTTTTAAGGGGCTATCCCCCCAACCCCCATCATAACTAGTCATAAGATCAATAAAAGTTTTCCTTTTGTAAAAGCTAGGCAACAAGCAACTATGGTAGATTATTTACTCTAGAGAATTTCTTATCAGACGATTAGACAAATGAAGAATCATCTTTTCTCATGGCACTTTAATGAAAATATTGATTGAGGAGAGTGGGGACAAATTGGACAAAATACAAAATGAAATTGGAAAGTATTTCATAAAAAGACGATTTAAAAAAACAACTTTAAATTCAAGGGAGGCTACTAAAAATGTGTGGGTCTACTCAGACGATGAATTCAAAGACATCAGAAGTGGGGAAAAGTTCAACATAAATAAAAAGAAACTAATACCCTCAGTAGCATCTTAAGTAGTTTTTATCCTCTTAATTAGTTCTTTTAATAATATAATTATATCATGCTACGACTAATTAGCTAGACTATCTCTTCTTACATATTAATATTAACACTTTTACTTTTCTTTTAAACTTCTTACTTCTTATTCAGAATAACTTATTCTTACTATTACTATTACTATTCTTAGACTTATTATTAATTTATACCATACTATACACTTTCACTTATTTATTACTTTTATAACTTATTATAACTTAGCCTACTTATACTTAATTATAAGTTAAGTTATTTATTATCATTAGTTTAAGCCTTGCCCCCTAACTGCTTTAACTTGACTTAACGCAATGACAGTGCACACAGAGTGGACAGTGTTAATTGTCTGATTATGACATGAGCCTACTCTTACCCAACTGCACTCCGGCTCTGCTGGGTGACTGGTGTGCTGCTGCTACTACTCGTCTGACTACTCTGTGACATACTCGTAGTATTCACCAGTGGCGTAGCTAGGGTTAGTGCTGCCTCGTGCAGGTCTAGATTTTTACAGCCTGTAAATGCCACCCCCTCCTTACAAGAAAAAAGGATTACCCCATCCAGCCCTCTTCCTTTGTCATTACCGAGGCAGTGGGGTACAGCAGAGTTTTAACTTTAAGATTTTTAGGGGGTGTGGGGCGGGTCTTAATTATTAATCATTTTTATTAGCACCTTCACACAATCATACAGTTACATTCAGACACATTATACTATTTACAACCAGAGAATGTAAATAATGTCTATTTAAGAACATAGGCTGCTCTCCTCATTCTCGGATAACAATGATTGAATATATTATATATATAATTGTTTAAAAATTATAAAAAGATACTTAAGATGAGCGCTATATTGCTATGACTATGAATCATGGAAATGACTGAATTTACTTAATGTTAAAACAAAATAGGAATAATGAATTTTTATTATCTCTTGAAAATTACAATAAAAGTATTGAACTATATTTTGTCTTCAGCAATTAACTGCCAGTCTAATTCATGCCAGTCATTAATGTGTCAGAATGGAGGACAGTGCCTCACCACATCAGAGTCTGCAAGATGTGAATGTCAGACAGGATTCACTGGTAACACATGTGAAACCAACATCAATGACTGTACTGTTCCATCACAACACCTGTGTCAGAACAATGCCCTGTGTATTGATGGACTGGGTAACTACACCTGCCAATGCCTGTCAGGGTGGGAGGGCCCATACTGTGAAAAGGTGCTTAGTGTAGTTAATATTTGTTATTTTTACTTTAAATCAAGCTTAACTGATAATTTGAATCATATTCAAACCTCATAAATAAATTTCAAATGCCACAAAATTTAAGTCAAATCTTACCATTAAATGTAAAGATATGTAAATGTTTATTTGCAACTATTGAATTTTCATTTTTAAAAAAACAAACATGACTTATTGTTTATAATTTATTTTTAAATTTAATTGTTCATCTTTATGTTAACTGTCTTTATGATCCCTCAGGAGAAAAATGAATGTTTGTTAGATCCTTGTAAAAATGGAGGCAACTGCACAGATTCCTTTGACAGTTTCAAATGTGATTGCCCTTTGACCTTTACTGGTCCAACATGTGGCCTAGATGTTGATGAATGCAACATGACAACATCACTCTGTCAGAATGGAGCAACCTGTCAGAACACAGTTGGTGGATTTGTGTGCAGCTGTGTTCCAGGTAGTGAGAATAATGTTTTGATTGGTCAACTGAATGGACCTGTAAGAACTTCATATTTTCATTCTTGGAACAGGATATAAAAAAACTTAATACGTTGTAGCTGTGCTGAATTCAATTTAAGAATTCATTTTTAGTGATACCAGTGTAAAATACTACTATATAGTTGTGAGATGTAATTAATTGAAGGCAGACACAGCAAACGTTATCCATCCCTGTAGCACTACAGTTCATGTAGGGCTTTGGCCTGCCTCACCACTTACTTCAGCTCAGACCTAACTGATGCTTTTCTTTTCCATGCTTGGATTCCCAGCTGCTGTAGATCTGTTTCCACATTTATTATTCTGATACCATGCTAATATTTTCAATACATAGGCCTACCACTATTGGCACCGACAAAAAAAAACCTAGCTGCAAATTCCAGGGGGATCAAATTAGTCACCTTGCTCCCCCCTCCTGATGTCCATGTTACTATTAAATGCTATTTGTGAGTCTTTATATCTGCCAGGTTACACAGGAACAACTTGTGAGAAGGAGATCAACGAATGTGACAGCAGCCCATGCTACTTCCAAGGCACATGCATCGATCTCATCAACAACTTTCGCTGTGAATGTTTGGAGGGTTTCCTTGGTCCACAGTGTCAGGGTGTCATCAGACAGTGCCAGCTGGAGAACCCATGTGGGTCTCAAGGAATCTGTATAGAAAAGCCTCAAGGTGTGTTTGTTTAATGAAATATTTTATTATCTTTCAATGAAATATTTTATTATTTTTCAATGAAATATTTTATTATCTTTCAATGAAATATTTTATTAATCTTTCAATGTAATATTTTATTATCTTTCAATGAAATATTTTATTATCTTTCAATGAAATATTTTATTATCTTTCAATGAAATATTTTATTATCTTTCAATGTAATATTTTATTATCTTTCAATGAAATATTTTATTATCTTTCAATGAAAAATTTTATTATCTTTCAATGAAATATTTTATTATCTTTCAATGAAATTTTTTTTATTATCTTTCAATAAAATAAAGAATTGCAAGTTATTTAAATAAAATGTTTTATTATCTTTCCATAAAACAGAAAGTATGGCAAGAATTTTAAAGTTTTAGATTGCATTTCATAAAATAAGAACTATGAAGAAAATATGACATTATACTTTTCTATAGTTAATTATTACAATTGTATTTTGGAGACAGAAATGCAGTTAGAAACTGAATACTCTCAAGTTTTCCTATATACCTCGATGCATGCAAATAATTAAATTTTTCATTTCTTATACAAAGATTGTTTTGTTGTTTTTTTTCTTTTTTTTTTACAAATAAATTTAAATGTTTTCATAACCACATAACCATTAATTATTTTATGTTTTCTTGAATTAACTGACTTTTTTTTAAATTCAGGAGGCTACCAGTGCTTCTGTAAGCCAGGGTTTTATGGCAACCATTGTGAGTTTGAGGTGAATTTATGTGTGCCCTTGCGATGCCAGAATGGAGCAACTTGCCTGAACTTTGCAGTCAACTATACGTGCACATGTGCACCAGGTAAGTCAACCGTTCACTCCCATGGAAAAATTAAGAACAATATATGGGGAAAACTTGATATGCAAAAAAACAAAACACCTGGCATTTTGACTGAAAGCCTTTTCTTTCCACAAACAGAAAGGAACAAAAAGAACTGATCCTGTATACTTTGCTCTGTGTATCAAGCTTTCCCATTTTTTTGTTTGTACTGTAATATTTTCTTCCAACCATTGCTGAAGAAGCTTCAGAAATATTATCCTTGTTCACTCTTAGCCTCAGTACCACCATTAATGTGTACAATACCTCCATTAATGTGTACAGTACCTCCATTAATGTGTACAGTACCTCCATTAATGTGTACAGTATCTCCATCGATGTGTAGTGCTTTTCTCTGTCTTCAGTGTCTTTTAAAGTATATTTAAGTTTGAAGTATTTTTTTCTCCAATGTCCTTTCCAAATGCCTCTTAAGTCATTGCAAGATTTCAGCTGCTTCCTCGTTTTTATCTTTGTTGGCAAACGGTGTATTGCTTTTTTTATAACCCAGCCAAGAAAGCAAGTAGTTTATGATAGCACCCTGTACCCAATTTAAAAAAAAAAGTTTATGAAACAAAAAATTAATCCATTTTTTTGAATAATTTAATTGAAACCTCTCTTAGTTGGGTTATTCATTTTATGTTGAGGACTCTGAATAAATTATGATGGATTTTAAATAAATCATTGTCTGATAAAAGAAGATATGTTTAGGCTTGAAAAAAAAGACAGAACAATTAAAAGACAGAACAATTAAAAGACCGAACAATTAAAAGACAACAATTAAAAGACGGAACAATTAAAAGACAGAACAATTAAAAGACAGAACAATTAAGACAACAATTAAAAGACAGAACAATTAAAAGACAAAACAATTAAAAGACAGAGCAATTAAAATACAGAGCTATTAAAAGGATGTTTTTGCTAAATGCCTTTTTCAAAACAAGAAAGGCAGACAATACAAAACAAGAAAGGCAGACTATACAAAAAAAGAAAACATTTATTTTTTTCAAATTGAAAAACTTTGATTATACATTATCAGATAAAAGACTAACAATATTTGGTAGTGCCATAAATAAAAAACAGTTCAATTTTACCACCACCAAATCTGTTTCCTAGGCTACACAGGTACACATTGTGAAGAGGATATAAAGGAATGCGCTTCCCAGCCCTGTCTTAACAATGGCAACTGCTCTGAGACCACCCCCAACAGTTACACATGTCTGTGTGCTCCTGGGTATAAGGGATCACGTTGTGAAGTTGATATTAATGAATGTGACGGCAGTCCGTGTCAAGGTCGACAAGTGTGTGTTAATCTTGTCAATGGTTTCAGGTAAAAAAAAAATATATTTGAATTTAAAAATTACCTCCAAATGAATATATTAATATCAAGTAAATTTAAACATGATTTTAAAATGAGAGTTTGTCACTTGTCATTCATAAAAGAATGATGTGGTGCATTCAGGGGGAAAATACAATAGGGGGTATATCCCTCATACAATAGGGTGTATATCCCTCATACAATAGGGTGTATATCCCTCATACAATAGGGTGTATATCCCTCATACAATAGGGTGTATATCCCTCATCCAATAGGGGGTATATCCCTAATACAATTAGGGTGTATATCCCTCATACAATAGGGGGTGTATCCCTCATACAATAGGGGTATATCCCTCATAAAATAGGAGGTATATCCCTCATACAATAGGGGGTATATCCCTCATACAAGAGGGGGTATATCCCTCATACAATAGGGTGTATATCCCTCATACAATAGGGGGTATGGTGAGGAGTACATCTCTCATACAATAGGGGGTATAATCAGAGTTGTCTCAAACATTTCTCTGTAAATTCAGTTTAAAAAAAAAAGATGCAACAATCGTCACATTGGAGATGGCGTCGGTTGGTCGTCGAGCGGGAGCTCTAAATAACCCCCCCCCTCCTCCTGGCACATGCCCACACAGGCTGACACTGGGTCTCCCCGCCGCCAGATCATGTGGAAGCACGCGGGGAACCTCCCCCCTCTGGCCTGGAGGATGTCTGGTTGGCTGAAAATGCTGCGTTTAAAGCATTCGCGTCCACTCTCCTTGGGTCTGAGCGGCTTTCCTTCCTCACCCCACTGTCCAGGGAGATAAAATAATCAAATTATCCTCTGGCATTTTTTTTTTTTGCTCACTCTGAAATGGAGGTCAGAATGATTCAATTGGACACTGAGCAAAAAAAGATTAAAATAAACTTTCTCAAATAGGCTCCATTTTTCTGTATAAAAGAAAATTGTAATTAAAACTAGAATTAACATTGAAAGGATATTTTATTTCCATGGTTAATTTTATTTTATGAAAGGAGATCTCTTGTATTGTAAATATGTTAAAAATTAACTCCTATGGTCCCCAGATGTGAATGCCCACCAGGAACTACTGGTCAGCTTTGTGAGACAAATATTTTTGACTGCAGAGTAACAAACTGCACCAATGGAGGAACCTGTTCTTTGCAAACCGGAGCTTACGTGTGTAATTGCTTGCCCCCGTTTACAGGCCAGTCCTGTTCATCGAGCCTGGACCCTTGTATCCCCAACCCTTGCCTGTTTGGAGGGACGTGCTATCGGGTGAATGACACAAGTTTTAGCTGTGCATGTTCAGATGGCTTTATTGGCACCCTCTGCGAGGCCGATGTCTATGACTGCTTGTCTAACCCTTGTTTAAATGGGGGGACCTGTCAGGATGCTTCTTTTGTGGACGGAAGCTGGAATTCTGGGATTACTTCTGCAACCATCAAGGGAGACGACTCGGTGTCAGCGGAAAATAACACTGGAGTAAGTTTAAGGACTTCAAAGTTTGCATGCATCTGTTTGAGTGCATATACTGGAACACTTTGTGAAATAGAATTTCAAGCATGTATGTCCAGCCCTTGTAAAAATTCTGGGACTTGCTATTCTCTGGGACCTAATGGTGAGCAATATTAAATTATGATCAAAGTATCATTTTTACCTCTTAATCTGTTTTTAATTAAGCTTTTTATACCCCTAAGGCTTGGACTTTTTTGTAATTGTCGGAGAAATATCCTAATGTTCTGAAACATTAATTTCACATTTTAATAATCCATTAATTTTATATTTTGGGTTTGTCAGTTAATGGCAGAAATCTATTAATAGAACATCCGGGCATACAGTCTGGCCAATCTCATAAGATATTAATACCAAATCCTGGTATTCCATTTGGCCAATCTCTCAAAAGCTGGCGACGTTAATGTGAGCCGGCATAGTGGTCTTAACCTAGACAAAGACGTATTTACAACTGTATTTTACAAAAGATTTTACAAACAAATTGTTACTGCTACTTCATGTACGCAGAAATACATTGTTAGAAGCTATGTTTTACCAAAAAAAATTCCAAAAATAGTGACATTACGTACAGAATGTGATTTTTTTTTCAGTCTTAGAAATGACAAACCGTATTGCGAAATTGTGATCCTGAAATTATTTGATCTAACCCTAACCAAACTCTTGCAAAATTATGAATTTGTTTGATCTAAAAGTTGTTGACAAGCTCTTTATAAATTGATTTTTACATTTCATATGTTGATTGATGCTCTGTGGACATTGGTACTTGACATAAATTCTCTTCATTCACAGCCTATAGCTGTCAGTGTGTTGCTGGCTGGACTGGCACCAACTGTGATGTAGATGTTAATGAATGTTGGAACACGTCGTCTGTATGCTTGAATGATGGACAGTGCATCAACAGAACCCCAGGTTTTTTGTATGTAGATTCAATATGTCTAAATAACATGGTGATCAACTCTAGTTATTTATGTCTGAAATTGAAAAGATTATTTATTAATTATTTTTTTTCCCTATATTTTAGGGCCAAGATCAATTTATTGATCATTCTGGCTCCTGGTTTGAATTCAGAGTTTGCCTTCCCTTAGATGAGTTGCAGTCCAAGGCTAACAAGTCCCATCCACCCGGAGTGCTTGGGAAGTTTTTGATTGTCTTGGCTTATACTTAACTCTTGATGAAATTATTGTTTTTTCTCTGCTTCAGTTGTGTCTGTCCTTTGGGATGGACAGGCAGAATTTGTGACACAGACATTGTGGACTGTGGTCAGCAGTCTTGTCTCAACGGTGGGACTTGTGTGGAGGGTACAGGCAATTTCTCTTGTCTCTGTCCAGCCGGTAAGTGGCCTTGTTGACTTTTTGTAAACAGATTTTAACCTTGAATGATTTGATGTTTTTCTCCAAACCTAAACATTTTCAAGTTTTAAAATAAACATAGATCTGAAATACATAGGCAAAAATACATTACCATTTATATCTCTAGATCAACTTTTTCATTTTTTCACTACATTTATATTATATATTTTTTGTGCTTTAACAAGTAAAAGAACCTCTACTACATTCAACAATTTTAGAATGTGTTTATATAAACATTTTCTTAAACACTCTTTAAGTACTTTTTTATGCTACAAAAGGAGCCACGTAGCCAATTTCAGCTTCATTGAATACAGATCGTGGTTGCCTTTTATCTAAGGAAGGAATGATATGAATTCTTGAAAACTTAACAGATTCAGTTGTAGGCAGAGTCGTCAAATTTCAGCTTTTTTAGGAAATATGGAAGTTGGTTAAAATTGTCTTTAAAGATGTTGAACCAGTACAAATTAAATATGATCTTTTAAAAAAACAAACAATTGAGCTCTTCCTTATGACCAAATCTGAGGATGTTTTGGAAATGGCATTTTATGTTTTCAACCACATCTGATGATCTGTGTGGGACAGAAAAGGTGATATGAAATTGTTCAACAAAATATTTCTTTGTGTCTCAGACTACACAGGTAAAAACTGCTCAGTCGGCTTGTCACAATGCCAGCCTAACCCCTGTCAGAACAATGCCAGCTGTATTGACCTCAGCACTGTCAATGATGAAGGGGTCAGATTCAGATGTCAGTGCATGGCGGGATATACAGGTAAAGGGTTCTAGGTTTGCTTAAGAATTTTCACTTCGTTAGAAAAGTGTAGATTAAAAGATTCACAAATTATGTAAATATTTAAAGTTATGCCATGTTATCATTTAATGCAGGTATGAATTTTTCAGCTAAAAGTCATCCTCAGAGTAAATAATAAATATAAAATATTGAAAAGTTGAAATTTGTTCAAATAAAGTATTTGTCTGTGGTTATCTCCCTTCGCACTATCCATCTTCCAAACAGATGTGAACTTTGTTAAACCAGTGTACAATGTACTCAGATTAGAAGCATACAATGTACACAGATTAGAAGCCAGTGTACATTGTATACAGATGAGAAGACAGTGTACAATGTACTTAGATTAGAAGCATGTTTAAATATATAAAGTTTATCTTTTTTAAACCAGTGTACAATGTACTTAGAAAAGAAGCATGTTTAAATATATAAAGTTTATCTTTGTTAAACCAGTGTACAATGTACTTAGATTAGGAGCATGTTTAAATATATAAAGTTTATCTTTGTTAAACCAGTGTACAATGTACTTAGATTAGGAGCATGTTTAAATATATAAAGTTTATCTTTGTTAAACCAGTGTACAATGTACTTAGATTAGAAGCATGTTTAAATATATAAAGTTTATCTTTGTTAAACCAGTGTACAATGTACTTAGATTAGAAGCATGTTTAAATATATAAAGTTTATCTTTGTTAAACCAGTGTACAATGTACTCAGATTAGAAGCATACAATGTACACAGATTAGAAGCCAGTGTACATTGTATACAGATGAGAAGACAGTGTACAATGTACTTAGATAAGAAGCATGTTTAAATATATAAAGTTTATAAAAATAAGGGCACTAAGAAGATATAATTTCTTGTTTGTTTGCCTAGGTCAACTGTGTGGCGGCAACATTGATGAGTGCACGGTTCTCAGCCCTTGTCAAAACAACGCCACCTGCCTCGATGCTATAAATGACTTCACTTGCCAATGCCTTGAAGGCTGGACAGGGAAAACCTGCCAGGAAAACATTGATGATTGCATGCCCGACCCATGTTTAAATGGAGGGACATGCTTAGATCAGGTTGGAGGGTTCACCTGCCAGTGCCCTATCGGTTATTCAAGTAAGTTTGGGTGCATTGTTGGTGAAATGGTTGTAAAGATGTTTTTTGTAAAAATGGTTTTGAAAACTTATGCAATGGTTTTAAAGTGGTTTCTTAAGGGTTTTGAAATCGCTGTAAGTGAATTAAATAAGCTAAATTGTCATTTCAGATCAATAATGAAATGATGAGTTGTAACATCAAATTAGGCCTGGATTTGGGGTTAGAGTAACTCTAACTTTGAGATCACGGTTGCTTGAGTCTACTTGGTATCACAAGTAAAAGACAACCCCTGCTGGACCACATTTATTATATCCTGATTGTAAATCTAAAAATTTGCAGCAGTTATATTATCTAAGATGAGGTGGCCACAGATTTAAACTGTGCATTCCACCACATGTGCTCAACGCCAATCTATCATCAGCATCAGTGCTTAGTGCCAATCTACCATCAGCATCAGTGCTCAGTGCCAATCTACCATCAGCATCAGTGCCCAGTGCCAATCTACCATCAGTATCAGTGCTTAGGGCCAATCTACTATCAGCATCAGTGCTCAGTGCCAATCTACCATCAGCATCAGTGCTTAGTGCCAATCTACCATCAGCATCAGTGCTTAGTGCCAATCTAACATCAGCATCAGTGCTCAGTGCCAATCTACCATCATCATCAGTGCCCAGTGCCAATCTACTATCAGCATCAGTGCTCAGTGCCAATCTAACATCAGCATCAGTGCTCAGTGCCAATGTACCATCAGCATCAGTGCTCAGTGCCAATCTAACATCAGCATCAGTGCTCAGTGCCAATCTACCATCAGCATCAGTGCCCAGTGCCAATCTACCATCAGCATCAGCACCAGGTCCAAACTAACATCAGCATTCGTGCTCAGTGCCAATCTACCATCAGCATCCGTGCTTAGTGCCAATCTACCATCAGCATCACTGCTTAGTGCCAAACATCAGCATCAGTGCTCAGTGCCAATCTACCATCAGCATCAGTGCCCAGTGCCAATCTACTATCAGCATCAGCATCAGTGCCAATCTAACATCAGCATCAGTGCTCAGTGCCAATCTACCATCAGCATCAGTGCTTAGTGCCAATCTACCATCAGCATCAGTGCTTAGTGCCAATCTAACATCAGCATCAGTGCTCAGTGCCAATCTACCATCAGCATCAGTGCTCAGTGCCAATCTAACATCAGCATCAGTGCTCAGTGCCAATCTAACATCATCATCAGTGCTTAGTGCCAATCTACCATCAGCATCAGTGCTCAGTGCCAATCTCACATCAGCATCAGTGCTTAGTGCCAATCTAACATCAGCATCGGTGCTTAGTGCCAATCTAACATCAGCATCAGTGCTTAGTGCCAATCTAACATCAGCATCAGTGCTCAGTGCCAATCTACCATCAGCATCAGCGCTCAGTGCCAATCTAACATCAGCATCAGTGCCAATCTACCATCAGCATCAGTGCCAATCTACTATCAGCATCAGTGCTCAGTGCCAATCTACTATCAGCATCAGTGCAGCATTTCATTACTTTGAACTAATAAAATTTATTTTCTCTGCAAGTATCAGAACCTTTTGTTTAGCTGTATTTCAGGAACCTATTTTATTATAAACCTTCTTCATTTTATTATAGTGAAGTATCTTTTCCATAATGAAGACAAATAATTGATCTTTTCATCCCAGATACTACCTGTAATGTTGATGTCAATGAGTGCAGTTTCAACCCCTGCAGAAACAATGCCACCTGTGTGGATCTGAGCAATGCTTTTAGATGTCAATGTTTACCTGGGTTTACAGGTAGGTCAAGTGACAGGATGAAAAATAAACATGATAATTCCATTACTTATCTGAAACTTTTTATATTACTTGGTATCAATGATGACTGTCTATCATTTTGTCTGTCTCTTAGTCTGTTTCAACTTCTTAATAGGCATATTTAACTGAATTACCTTCATCTTCGAGATGTTTAAAAAAAATAAATATCAGTTTTATAAAACTATTGGAGCTCAAAGAGATCAGGAGGGTGATGGGACAAAGTAATTCTATCAAAAGTTGTTAAAACTTTGTCATGACTTGCCCATATTGACTTTGACTCAACAGTACAGTGGCAGGTGATGAGTTGTTGGTGGGGTGGGGTCTGTGGTGTCTGTTGTAACTGAATGTGCCACTTGGTTCAGGAGATCAGCCAGTATAACTGAAATATGAATAGAAGTATATAAAGATTTACCATATTACACAGCAATAAGATGGCTAAGTTGTGACTAAGTTCTGAGCAGAGTATTTAAGTTAAGAAAGGAAATAGGTGACTTCCTGGAAAGTAAAGGCAAGCCACAGCCATTAGTGTCTGATGAAGAGTGGGTATGGAAATTGGTCTTTGCTGCAGACATAACTAGTCATTTAAATTTTCTGAACCTAAAACTCAAAGGAGAGGAAAATCTAGTTTCTGATCTATAAACCCACCTAAAGGCCTTCAGATCCAAACTCGTCTTGTTTTTTCCAACAAGTACAGGCCAACAACTTGACACACTTTAAGCAGTGGACGGTCTTCGTGGCTGAAGCAAAAGCGGAGTTGCACACGTCATTTGCATGTGAGATCATCAAAAACCCCAGCTGCAGTTTCAGCAGTGGTTTTCTGACTTGGATTTAAAGGCAGAAGAAGTGAGACTTTTTCAAAACCCATTTGAATAAGATGTGGCCAGTTGCCCAGATGAACTGCACCTGAGGTCATTGAGTTGCAAGCAAATCACCACCTTAGGGACAGGTTCAAAAAAGGACTGGTGGGTTTTTAACTAGTTTTCGCCCAAGGAAGACTTCCCTAATTTCAAAACATTTGCATCAATGTACCTTTCAATCTTTGGGACAACATGCCTGTGTGAACAAACATTTTAGAGAATGAAATATGTGAAGAACAATTTGAGAACAAATTTGTCCGATTATAATCTGAGGTCACTGTTGATGTTAGGGACATCAAATCTAACTCCAGAAATGTCTGCTAATCACTGTGCTATTTTGGCATCCAGAAAACAATGTCACCATTGCCACTAATACAGGTGTTCATGTGTCGTGTATCCATGTGTTATTAAATAATAACTGAATGAAATAATACATACATACATACATCATTAAAAACAACATCCATGTTTTGATTCTTTTTTATTTGGACCTCGAGTGTGTACGCGGCCCCCGGACTCCTGTTTGATAGTTAATGCGGCCCTTGGGCTGAAAAGTTTGGAGACCCATGCACTAGATAATTTAAGAGCTTTTGGGAGCGATCAATATGTTTGAACCTTTATATCCAGCTGAGAATAAGTTTGAGAATCCATACCATCCACGATTTCTTGGAATCCTTGAATGCACCAATCAGTATGTTGTCAGTATGGCTGCACAATAAATTAGGAATTGCTTTTCATTTAAATTTTACCATGTCAACAATGCATGTGTTGTGTTTGTAGGTGTGGCCTGTGAGACCAATGTTGATGACTGCTTTAGTTCTCCATGTATCGGTGCCGCCACCTGTCTTGATGGCATTGACAACTTCACCTGTGTGTGTCCACCGGGTTTTACAGGTAAATGTCCAAATAAGGAACAGAAGATAAGGTCAAACTTTTTAGTTTCTCAGCATGATCCATCAGCATCTTATGTATTTAAAACAAGAGTAAGTCAGAATTAGACATGCAGCATATAGCTTTTGTTTTGGCTTTCTGGCCTAACAAGGATTTACTGCTGTCCTCATATTTCATATGTCTGGCCTAACAAAGATTTACTGCTGTCCTCATATTTCATATGTCTGGCCTAACAAGGATTTACTGCTGTCCTCATATGTCAAAAGTCTGGCCTAACAAGGATTTACTGCTGTCCTCATATTTTATGTGCAAACACCCCCCACCCTCCCAGTACATTTGCCAACACCCCCATGTATATGCACAAATCTGAATTAAAATGATAAATTAGCTGAGGGAACTATTTGAAACCACACCCCTATTTCTATTTATAAATATGCTTGTACTTACAAATATGCCTCTATTTACAAATATTGCTTATGTTTACCGATAGGACTCAAAAAGACAAAGTAGCCGAGGGACCTGTTTGAAACAGATCTGGGTTTGGATGCCAGACCCTTTCCTTAAGACTGTTATATTAGGATGCCAGACCCTTGCCCTAAGGCTGTTATATTAGGATGCCAGACCCTTGCCCTAAGGCTGTTATATTAGGATGCCAGACCCTTGCCCTAAGGCTGTTATATTAGGATGCCAGACCCTTGCCTTAAGGCTGTTATATTAGGATGCCAGACCCTTGTCCTAAGGCTGTTATATTAGGATGCCAGACCCTTGCCTTAAGGCTGTTATATTAGGATGCCAGACCCTTGCCCTAAGGCTGTTATATTAGGATGCCAGACCCTTGCCTTAAGGCTGTTATATTAGGATGCCAGACCCTTGCCTTAAGGCTGTTTTATTTTACATTGTGCAGGCAACAGCTGACTCCTATTAATTGTTATATCGTCCAGGCCCCAGGTGTTCAGAAGATGTCCCCGAATGCTCTTCCTCCCCATGTCTCCACGGAGGAACTTGCACTGAGCCCACACCCGCCACGTTTACATGTGCCTGCCTTTCAGGGGTCGAGGGTCAAACTTGTGACGTTATAAAGGAGGCCACATTCAACGGCAACACTGTATTGACCTTATCCTCACTCAAGGTCATTATCCAGCCTAAAACGGGTATCACTGCAGCCGCAGTGATGGCCCCACTGGCCGCCTCTGATGTACAGTTACAGTTCACATTCACAACTACGGTGCTTGAAGGCATTCTGCTACTTACCACCGGAGTAAAGTCATACATACATATTTTAGTTTACTTTTCGTAGAGAATATTTATGAAAAGATGTGGAAAAGAGTATCTCCTTTATTGAACAGATTTTTTACATTTTGCTAAATATGAATTTGAGCTTATTAAAAACAATTTATACGTATAAGTTAAATATAATAAGTAGGCGTTCCATTGTTCTCAACGTGATCATTTCAAGGCTTCATTTGAATAAATTAATATATGATATGCTCACAAGATGAGCCACAATAGTCTTTTAATATTAATCAAAGGGAAGACTCTGCATTTGAGAGAGGTATCCATTGGCATAGGACGGGTGGTGTGGAGGGGTGATCCGTCCAGGGTTTGACTTTTTTCTACATATTGACGGGCGGCAAGAATCTTGGCCCACCCCCAGGCTGTACTAACCCAAGCTACTAACCCAAGCTATGGCACTAACAATACTGCTAAAATTACTTAATTAGGCCTGCATTTCTTTTAGAACTTGTGTTCAGTATGCACAAAAGATTTGTTCAAAGAGAATATGGCAAAAAATTGATTTTTTTTCAAGGTGCTAACAGGAATAAGGTTAATCTGAATTAATTGAACAGTTTTTGTCTCTTTATTGACAGATCTCACCATCTGGCCAACCCCAACACATCAAACTTGAGATCAGAGACTCCATACTTTATCTGTCTGCCAGTAATGGAGAACAGCGGCTTGACTCCTCCATTCAGTTATCTGACCAGAATTCCCAAATTTACAATCATGCTGTGAAGTTGGAGCTTGGGGTTGAGAGTATCACCCTTGACCTTGATGGTGACAGCAGGTGGTCTCACAGCTTGAAGTTTGAGAATGCAACATCATGGAGCTGGGAGGGTCCATTATTTTTTGGAGGGGTGTCAGGTCTTACACCTTACACAAGGAGCATTGTGAAGGAAGTGGGAGGTTTTATTGGATGTTTAGGGGTAGGTGGAAACTTTTTCTTGCCTCTTTCCTTGTTTTCACTATAGTGTTTGTTTTAAAAAAATACATCTCTCATATAAGAAAGAAAACAAATTTGTTAAGATCAATAAGAACATTTTTAATTTGACAAGAGCCAGTATTCATCATCATCATCATCATGTCCCTTAGTCCTTGGACCGTTGGAGCGCCACAGATGACATGTGAACCATCCTCCTCCATTCGTCTCTGTCTTCGGCACTACGCACTGCATTGCCAAGTGTTAGTCCTGTCCACTCTTTGATGTTATCCTCCCTTCTTTTTCTTTCTCTTCCTCTTCTTCTCCCTCCTCTTGTGGGGCCCTGCAATATTTCTTTGGCAAGCCCTTGTTTCCTTGTTACGTGGCCGTACCATTGTAGTTTGCGTTTTTTCACAGTCACCAGTAGGTCATCGTACTCCCCATTGCCTGACGAACCCTTTCTTTCACTGTATCATTGGAGATATGGTCCCTATAGCAGATGCCAAAAATGCTTCTGAAGCATCTCATCTCCATCGCCTTTATTTTCCTTTCAAGATCGGCTGTTAATGTCCAGGACTCGCAGGCATACAGGAAAATGGAGAGGACTAATGAGTGCATCAGCCTGATTTTGGTGCTGGGGGCTATATTTTTGTCATTCCATATTTTCTTGAGCTTCTTTAGTGCTGTTGTAGTCTCCGCAATCCTGGACATCAGTTCGAGCTTGGAGCCTTCTTCTGAGACTATTGCTCCTAAGTATTTGAAGTGGCCGACAGTCTCTAATCTTTCCTCCCCGACCTTAATTTCAGTGGTGATGCCTGCGGTATTATTTGTCATCAGTTTTGTCTTTTCGGCACTGGTTAGCATGCCGTAGGACGACGAGGTCTTATCGAGACGCTTTACCAGGTTGGCTAGCTCTTCTTTGTTCCCAGCCAGTACGTCTATGTCGTCTGCAAAGCATAGGTTGGTGATTGTTCTGCCACCAATGCTGACTGTCCCTTCATGTGCTTCCAGAGCATCTGACATAATTCTCTCTAGGAAGATGTTGAACAGGGTGGGGGAGAGCAGGCAGCCTTGTCGTTCTCCAACCGTGGTCTTGAACCATTCTCCGATGTTGTTGTTGAGGAAGACTGCACTGGTGGCCTTATCATAGAGGTTGCATATCATGCTGGTTAGGTTTGTGTTGATGTTATAGTGCCTCACGGTGGCCCATAAAGCAGCATGCCAAACCCTGTCAAATGCTTTCTTGAAGTCAACAAAGACGTGGTATAGGTGTTGAGCATATTTCTCACATAGTATTCGGAGGTTTCTGTTCTTCAGCAATGATTCTGTCGGCATATGGTTTTAGTCAGTTCAATATGACCTTCAGCATGACTTTGCTTGGATGGCTTATTAGGCTAATTGTGCGATAGTTTTGGCAGAGGCAGTATTATAAACATGAAAACTAAGCTTAACCCTCTTGAGACGGCTGGGCCGATCTATTGGCCCAGAGTGTTATGGCGAAAAAGGCAAAAGACATATCCATGGACCCAATAATAAAAACCTCAAGATTGGCTGGCTGGCCTGTGTAGCAGCTAATCAGATTGCTTCTTGCACTTCTTGCTCATTTTGCCACTTTAATGGCGGCTTCCATTGATAGGTGACAGTGTTCTGTCATTTTTTTAATCAATTAATTTGGTACCAAAATGACCCCTATATATACTGTTTTATCTTATCTTATCTATGAATTTGATCTCATCCTATCTTATGAACAAGGCTTCTGATTCCCAATATTTATCTAAGACATCTATGATGTAATTCTTTCTAGGTCTGTCTGATAACAGGTCAACCTTTTAAAAAAATGCTACTTCTTAATTATCTTTTCATACTCTAACTTGTCAGTTATTTTGGCTTAAGTGTTACTAATATTCTTGAAATATTTCAGAATCTCATTGTCAACAGCCTTGCCATCAACTTGGCAGATGCCAAACAGTTCACCACTCCCAATGACACGACCACTCCAACCATTGGCTGCTCAACCCACACCCCTTGCCTGGCCACAACCTGCTCCAATGGAGGGACTTGCCTTGACCGGTGGACACACCTGGAGTGTGTCTGCCTACCTGGGTTCAGTGGGCCTGGCTGCGGTTTCCAGAACACTGCAAACTTTGACGTGGACAACATGCTGTACTTTGATGGGAATTTTTCCATTTCACAATTGTCTTTTGAAGTCACTGCAGCAAACTTATCAGGGCTAATCTTATACACAGTATGTAGACCTATATTATAGTATTGTAAAGTTATAGATTTTTTTAGAATTTTTATAAACACTTATTTGTATTTAAGAAAGTTTTAGACATTTTTAAAAAAGTAATAAAAATAAAATAAAATAAAAAAATAAACAACTTGAAATGGAAGATTTGTCTCATTAAGAATGAGTCCTCACAGGTAGACCAATAGAAATGGCAAGAGAAGTGGAAGCGTAACTGTTTTGAAATAGTTAAACTTTAAGTACACGATAAATGGAAGGGGATTGGAAAAAAAAATAGCATAACGAGAGTAAAATTTTACCATCCAAAACTGTCTCTTGTGATAAACTTGGTTGTGATATAGGGATCACGTGCCCTAACTTAAGCTTCACATTTCTTTACGTTTTATTTCCAGTGGAGCAGAGATATGGTGAGCATCAGTCTCGACAACGGTCAGGTCAGAGCACAGCTGGTTCCTCTTTCGTCTGGCCAGGATAGTGTCATAAAAGTTGGCAGTGACCTTCACCTTCGGGGATGGATCAGTGTCAGTCTTCAGTTTCTAGGCCAGGAATTTTCAATGGAGGGTAACGCAATTTTAAATATAAATGTATGTTTGACCTTACTCTTCTGTAACTGTGCTGTTTAGGACCCATGAAACTATTCTCTATTACCAGTCCAGAGGGATTTTTTCAATCAATTTCAAAGTCATTAGGAAATAAATAAACAAGAAGAATTTCATCTGAATGCTACTGAGAAGGTGCAGTGCCATTTGAATTTAACAAATATAAATGTATATAAACATTTAGAGGAAGGCTTATAGGACACTTGAAACTATATCATTTAAACATTTATTGGCACCACTATGTAATGTAATGATAATATTCTTTATTAATCCAAATAAATGGAAATGTTTTTTGATTACATTGTTCAAATACATATTTTAAGCAAGACACCATTTTACAATTATAACAATTTAGACTTTTTGGTCATAATTAAATCTTGACGTATTGTTAACTTTCACTTTCGTACTGTTAGCAGTAAAATTTCAGTTGCATAGCTGCATATCCTAAGTGATAAATCAAGTAGGAGCCAAAATGATCAATAAATTGATCGTGGGCTCTTAAGATACAGAAGAAGAAGAAGTAGACCCAAGACATCTTAAGTATTTCTCTAGCATAAGAGGTGCATACATTATTTAAAGTGGTTGTTTTTATAACAAAGTAATATATATATAGGAGAAACAATAAAGGGATGTTTTATATGTACAAATGTGACACTCTTGATCCACTACATTGTATTAAAATTTAATATGTTGTAATAGAATACAATAACAATATATATTTTACAACTTGAAATAGTTTTTGCATTTTGCTTTGTTCACCTGTGTCATAATTATAACATTTTTGTGGGTTTAAAACACCAAAAAAAGCTCATATATTGTGTTTGTGTATACACCAAAATTATCATCATCTTTTAAGTGTCCAGCAACACAACAGGTTCTCTTGGGTCAGCAAGAGGTTTTGCAGGTTCTCAGATACTTGTGGGTGGCCCCTTATTTCTGGGCATGCTGCATCAGCACACCGCCATGGACAAGTGGAGAGGCAGGAGTCCGCCTCTGCCCACAGAACAAAGGTAAATGATAGAAACATAAGAACAAGGCGTGCTAAACTTGAATTCATAGACAGGACAAAAGATTTGGACATTTCGGCTTAGAGCTTTCATCAACAAACAAGACTAAAAGAAGAATGACAAGTAACAGAGCACAGTTTTAATTCTGGCAACAAAAGGAAATCTCTCCAAAAAAAAAAAAAGTATTTTTACTGTGTTCTGTTACTTGTCATTCTTCTTTTTGTCTTGTTTGCTGATGAAGGATCTAAGCTGAAACGTCTTAATCTGTTGTCCTGTCTCTGAATTCAAGTTTGGCATCCCTTATCCCTTGTTCTTAATTTTTATTTACATAACTTGAATGCAGTCCATCAATTATTGTAAATAATAGAAGCTTGATGAAGCTCGTATGGGACTGTACACACTTCCCAACATGGGGTTGCTGGTCAAAGGGGGGCTGGCTGGTCAAAGGGGGGTTGGCTGGTCAAAGTGGGGCTGGCTGGTCAAAGGGGGGCTGGCTGGTCAAAGGGGGCTGGCTGGTCAAAGGGGGGCTGGCTGGTCAAAGGGGGCTGGCTGGTCAGTGGGAGGTGGTTGGTCAATGGGAACTGGCTGGTTAAGGGGGTTTGGACAGAGACAATATTTATCATTTTATGCTGGATATCACAATGAGAAGTGTGTGCACTGTTAATGACTGGGGAAAGTGTTCACCACCAGAAGAAGCATGCATATCTTGGAAAGAGTTCATCACTAGGGAAGTGTGATTCACATGGTAATTCTAAACTGTAACATCATGACATCTAGTGTTCATTGAGCACACAGTAAAACATACTCTGAATCACATGGATGATTAATTACAATTGATAATTACAAAAGACAGGACTATTTATTGTCAGCAAATTTGGCAAGCATGTAAAATGAGGGAGTGATAGTAGAATATCCAAAGAGAGAGAGGTTGTATGAATCAATTTTGAACACAGATATAATTTGAGTTCATATTCTTTATTCATTGGATTGTTACTGTTGACCTCACATTGATTCTGTGAATGGGGGCTGCATTGTATGGTTATTAAAATTTTATGTGTCAAGTTTTATTTCAACTAATAAAGTGATGAATGCACATTCCTCGACTTGCATGGACTTGACATTTTGTTTTAATGAGAGGAAGTATGGCTACGTGTACATCAGAAGTAACATTGGTTACATAGGCCACCATGTATTGTGTGTTCCAAGACACAACATTGGTTACATAGGCCACCATGTATTGTGTGTTCCAAGACACAACATTGGTTACATAGGCCACCATGTATTGTAAGTGGGTTCCATTGGGAAAGTGTTCCTGACAGGGGAGCAGTGTATCACTGGAGATTCCTGAGAAAATTCATTATGGTACAAAATTAATATTCCAAATAAGAAGAGGATTTATTCAGAGTTAACCTTTTTTTTTATTTAGGTTTAAGATTATTTTTGAAAATTTGTATAACAGTATAATTTAGAGTTTCAACAAAGTTTGATGGCTTTGCATGAATGTTTAAATTAAATGGCTTACGTTCTATTCTATTCAACACACAACAGCTTACATTCCATTCTATTCAACACACAACAGCTTACATCCTATTCTATTCAACACACAACAGCGTTAAAGGCTGCATAAGGAATGTCATAGTGAACCACGTCACGATAGACCTCTCTTCACATGTTCCAACGTCACTGGGGAATGACCCACCGACAGCACGGCCCGGGTGTGAGGCAGAGGAGGCCTGTCTGTCTAAAACATGTCTGAATCAAGGAGTCTGTGTCCCTAATTGGACGGGTGCCATGTGTCTGTGTGAGGACAGCTACACAGGAGACAATTGTTCACAAGGTATTTAGATCACTCTATATTGGATAGAGTCCCTGTTAGCAGGTCACAATGTTTCCTGAAGACAACTACACTGGAGACAATTGTTCACAAGGTATTTAGATCACTCTGTATTGGATAGAGTCCCTGTTAACAGGTCACAATGTTTCCTGAAGACAACTACACTGGAGACAATTGTTCACAAGGTATTTAGATCACTCTGTATTGGATAGAGTCCCTGTTAGCAGGTCACAATGTTTCCTGAAGGCAGCAAAGAAAATTGTGTAACTTGTCTCACCAATTATCTTCAGAATCATCTCAGAGCTTCAGCTCAGATTGATATTAGTAATGAAAAGTAAGCACACAAGATAACAACAACCTAATATTCTTCATTAATTTTATAAAACAAATCTTTTTGAAAATTCAATTGGTTTTGTTTGGGAAAACACAAAAGAATGGAGAGAGCTTGAGTAAAAAGCCAACTTAAAATGCGGCTTATATCTGCTTTCCCATTGTCTGCTGTCTCATAGTCTGTTATATGTGCTGTCTCATAGTCTTTTGTTTCATTGTCTACTGTCTCATAGTCTGCTGTCTCATTGTCTGCTGTCTCATAGTCTGTTAATATCTGCTGTCTCATAGTCTGCAGTCTAATTGTCTGCTGTCTCATAGTCTGTTAATATCTGCTGTCTCATAGTCTGTTAATATCAGCTGTCTCATTGTCTGCCGCCATATATTTTTAATTAGCATTTCATATCTGAAGTATATTTTCCACCTCCATCTAAAGGACGTAACCCATTCCATTAACAGGTAATGCTATTCATTAACTATTTACCCTTATTTCTTGTTTTGAATTTGTGTTTGAAAGCGGCCGCCAACACGTTTGATGGCAACTCAAGCGTTGCATCCATCCTGCTGGACAGAGCAAAGTTTTCATTTGGTGACAGTGGGAAGGTGGAGTTCCGTACCAGGCAGGCCACCGCGACACTGATGCTGCTCCAGTTTTACCTGCTGGATGGTGGTGTTGGGGGCTCCATAGAGTTCAGGATATACAGGGACAGGCTCCAGGCTTATTCTAGCTTCAGTTCAGGTAAGTGGTTCAGGATATACAGGGACATACTCCAGGCTTATTCTAGCTTCAGTTCAGGTAAGTGGTTCAGGATATACAGGGACATACTCCAGGCTTATTCTAGCTTCAGTTTAGGTAAGTGGTTCAGGATATACAGGGACAGGCTCCAGGCCTATTCTAGCTTCAGTTCAGGTAAGTGGTTCAGGATATACAGGGACAGGCTGCAGGCTTATTCTAGCTTCAGTTCAGGTAAGTGGTTCAGGATATACAGGGACAGGCTGCAGGCTTATTCTAGCTTCAGTTCAGGTAAGTGGTTGAGGAGGTCTGATCAGTGTGGTTGGGAAGGTCTGATCAGTGTGGTTGGGGAGGTCTGATCAGTGTGGTTGGGGATGCCTGATCAGTGTGGTTGGGGAGTTCATGCTGCATGGTATTTCCATCACAATTCATTGACAAAAAAACACAAGTGATGTGATTATTTTTTTTATCATGAAAAACAAAAATATTCCATTGAAAAGCATTTTTTTTTTAAAGTTGGGGAGGTGTGGGCAGTGTGGTTGGGGAGGTCTGATCAGTGTGGTTGGGGAGGTCTGATCAGTGTGGTTGGGGAGGTCTGGTCAGTGTGGTTGGGGAGGTGTGATCAGTGTGGTTGGGGAGGTCTGGTCAGTGTGGTTGGGGAGGTCTGATCAGTGTGGTTGGGGAGGTCTGATCAGTGTGGTTGGGGTGGTCTGATCAGTGTGGTTGGGGAGGTCTGATCAGTGTGGTTGGGGAGGTCTGATCGGTGTGGTTGGGGAGGTATGATCAGTGTGGTTGGGGAGGTCTGGTCAGTGTGGTTGGGGAGGTCTGGTCAGTGCTGTTGGTGTGGTCTCATCAGTGTGGTTGGGAAGTCTTATCTTTGTATTTGAGGAGGTCTGATCACTTTTAAGTTGTTGTTTCACAAAGTCTGGAGTTTAAACAAAAAGTATTTTATTTAAAAATGAAGCAGAATAAAAAAATTTGCTCTAAATTGTTTCCTTTTCTTTCTATCCAAGAAATCAATTGTGTAAATAGCATTTGTCACTAACATTGGCTCAACTTTAACGTTTCACACATTTGTTGTGTTGACACTGTGTTCACACTTCTTACTACAGCCACAGCCGAGTCAAGTCAAGTTGTATCAGATGGCGAGTGGCATTCACTAGGTTGGGTCAGGAACAGAACATTCTTCGTTATAGACCTTGACGGAGCTCCCTTGTCTTTAGAAACTGGTTTTAACCAATATCACATGAATCAGTCAAACGTGATGGAAGTCTATGTAGGAGCTCGGCCATTTCTCCAAGGTGAGGATTTAAAATAATTTCAGGATTAAATTTAATATTGCTAGCACTGGGTTGAAGACAGACAGAGCACTGGCTTGTAGACAGACAGAGCACTGGGTTGAAGACAGACAGAGCACTGGGTTGAAGACAGGCAGAGCACTGGGTTGAAGACAGACAGAGCACTGGGTTGAAGACAGGCAGAGCACTGGGTTGAAGACAGAGCACAGGATTGAAGACAGACAGAGCACTGGGTTTTAGACAAACAGAGCACTGGGTTGTAGACAGACAGAGCACTGGGTTGTAGACAGACAGAGCACTGGGTTGTGGAGAGACAGAGCACTGGGTTGTGGAAAGACAGAGCACTGGGTTGTGGAAAGACAGAGCACTGCATTGTGGAGAGACAGAGAACTGGGTTGTGGACAGACAGAGCACTGGGTTGGGGACAGACAGAGCACTGGGTTGTGGACAGACAGAGCACTGGGTTGGGGACAGAGTACTGGGTTGTGGACAGAGTGAGCATGGGTTGTGGACTGACAGAGCGCTGGGTTGTGGACTGACAGAGCACTGGGTTGTGGACAGACATAGTTTTATTGAACCCTGTGACAACTGTGGCATACTGTGTATTTGTTCATGAATGTTATCAAGTGTGTGACATTTTTGTTTGGCCAACTCTCATAGTCCAGCTCTTTTTTCACATGGTTGTCTTTGAAGGACTTAATTATAGCTGAAATGATCCTATTGACACAAGATTCACATTTCATGCAGCTAGTCTTATGACATGAAAGCATCTCTACATGATGTCACACTATTTCTGATAAACCCCCTGCCCCCCACACTTGTCACAAAATGTAGCTACCTTCCAAATACTAATATATGAGATAAAATACTTGAGTCACTAAGTCATAGGCCTCCTCCCCTGTTCCTTGTGTCATTTATGGATGGCCCCTTGCTATACAACAGGAGTCCTCAAACATTTTAATCAGGGGGTCCATTCAGTGTCCCTCAGACAATGTTGAGGGCCATTCTATCATTTTAAAATATAATGAATTCCCGTGCAAGCTGCACTTACATCTTCTATGGAGCAACAACAAAAATCAATTAAAAAAGAACACAATGTTTAAAATGAAGAACACTTTTAAACAACATTAAGGTATTAGCACCTCAATGGGAAGTATGGGTCTGCATTTGGCTGAATAGATGGTCAACATTTGTTTCCAAATTGTCACCGCTACCCAGGAACCCGTACCGCGGCTCAGCGGTCCAGGTTAAAGACCCCTGAAGGGCCGATACTTGCCCATGGGCCATTGTTTGAGGACCCCTGTTTTAAATATTTGGAAACATCATTTTTGTAAGCTAGATTTTAATTTTGATAATTGTTTTGAGCTATGAGATAAATTAATATCTAATGGTCTCCAATGCTTTCCAGGTGACCCCTCAAACCTGGTTGGTTACTTCAAAGGCTGCGTCAGAGAAATCTCATTCAACAACCAGTCGCTTCTGTACGTTAACAGTACCATGGTCCAGCCTGGGGCTGTGGTCAGCACGATGGGCATAACAAATGGTTGCCAGGGTGATCCGGTGTGCAGCACCAACCCATGTCCAGAAAACTCCTACTGCGTCGACGGGTGGAACCGGTTTCAGTGTCCTTGCCTGGACGGGTGGGAGGGGCCGGCCTGCGAGGTCAACACAGACGACTGCAGGAACAGTTCATGTCAAAATGGGGCGACGTGCCTCGATAAACTACTTTCCTACGCCTGTCAGTGCGGTGAAAACTTCACCGGTGAGTTTTGTGAAACTGTGCTACAACCGTGCTCCATGAGCACGTGTATTCAGAATCAGACCTCGGAGTGTGTTTCGCTCAACTCGACAAACTATTTATGTAATTGTTTACCCGGTTACACCGGGGAACACTGCGAAGTACTTATCAACCACTGCATGTCATCTCCGTGTCGCAACAATGCAACGTGTTTGAGTTCTCTTAACAACTTCACCTGTCTGTGCCACTCTGGGTTTTACGGTACGTATTGTGACCTTTTGGACCTTTGCTATTCGCAGCCATGTTTTAATGGCGGAACTTGCCTCTTACTTAATAATTTAAATAATGCTAATTTTTATTCAAACTCTTCTGCCTCACTGAATCAGACAGGTTCCGACAGTGCTGACGTTAGTCTCGTTGACAATAATGTCAAAACAGTCGCGGCTGGTGCGGATGCCTATGTGTGTCAGTGTGTTGGACCATATTACGGGTCTGAGTGTCAGAGCTACAACTACTGCGCTGTTAACTTGTGTCAAAATAATGCAACATGTGTCCTGGAAGAGAACAGGTACACGTGCAATTGTACATCTGGTTTTTATGGGACATACTGTGAATTCGTGGACTACTGTGCATCTGGTCTGTGTCTGCATGGTGGGGAGTGCAGGAACTATGGAGACTCGTACCGGTGCCTGTGTTCATTTTATTACACGGGAAACACCTGCGAGACCCCTATTAACCAATGCGTGTACAACATGTGCTTCAACGGTGCAACATGTGTGTTTAACCAATCATCTTCGTCATTAACAAATAGCACATATTGCATATGCACGGATGGATACACTGGGAAAAACTGTGAAGTGGATATCAATGAGTGTGAGTCTGACCCCTGCCTCAACAATGGAACTTGTCGGGATAGCAGCAACAGAACGCAGTCGGAGATTTTTTTCCCTGGTTTCCGTTGTGCCTGTCCACCGGGCTTTACCGGTGCATTCTGCGAAGAGGATATCAACGAATGTACATCGGGGCCATGCAGGAACAATGGGACGTGTCTGGATCAAGTTAACGGCTTCATCTGCAGCTGTCCTGATGGTTTCACGGGTAGCAGGTGCGATGCAGATACAAGAGGCTGTGGTTCAAATCCTTGTAAGAATCAAGCAAGCTGTATTGGAGAAGGCTCCTTGAACTACACCTGTGTTTGCCAGACAGGATATACAGGTACTAATTTATTTACTTTAGTACAGGTATATCATTTGCTGTTCTTGCTTTTTCCCCCCATTGTTCAGCATCAATGGTTTGAATGACAAACACAACTTGTTCCAGAAATTAACCAACATGTTTCACTTTGATGGTCTCCTTTTAATCTCTATTCTTTCTATATCTTTATTATGTGTTTCACTTAAAAATGACCAACAGTTTATGGTTCCTAAGTTAAAGTACAATTTTTCAAATAGTTGCTTTTGGTTGTCATGTTGCACACAAACAATAAGACCCAATAAATTTTTAAACACATAAGTTAAAATTAAACACTAACCAGTTTCCTAGGACAGTGTTTCTCAAACCGTGGTCCGCAGACCGGAGCCGGTCTACAAACCTTAAGTTGCCGGTCCACACGACATGAATATTTACAGTCGAATAAAAAGAAAATGTAATTCATAAATCTGGCAATTGTCCCTAATGCAGTTTGAAAACGTGTCCCCTGTTCTGCCAAACTTAAAAGTTTGGGAAATGCTGTCCTAGAATTTATTTAATAAAATATTGTTACATCTTGTGCACCTATCTCAGTGTTTGGGAAAAATATTGCATTGTAATAATGTACACCATTGAAAAGTGAAATCAATATAATCTATGGAACAAAAAAATGGGGGGTGGGGGGGGGAGGAATGTGTGTGCATTAGCTCCACACAGTTTCAGTCACCTAGATGTTGTTAGTGACGATCATCACATTTGAATGTAAGCTACCAAACTTGCATTGCAGGCCAGCACTGTGAAAGTGATATTGACGACTGTCTAAACCACAGCTGTAAGAATGGTGGCCAGTGTGCTGATGGGATCAACTCCTACACCTGCACTTGTTTACCTGGGTAATCGGTTTCATTACTGGACATCTCTTGTTTGAAGCTTATCTAGCCGAAACCCGGAGAATGGCTTTTTTTTTCCTTCCATTTTTGCTTAAATCTTTTTTTTTAAATTTTTGTATAAGAGAGCAGACAGATGATTTTTAATCCCACACCAATTGGGCTGTTGTTTTATGACTACGGTACCTCAGGTTTTCATCCTTCCCAAGAAAAGTTGCCATTCAGTGCTTAAAAAGCCAACTCACCTGGCTATTTCTACAAATAATAGCCAACTCACCTGGCTATTTCTACAAATGAAAGCCACCCCACCTGGCTATTTCTACAAAGAAAAGCCAACTCACCTGGCTATTTCTACAAATGAAAGCCACCCCACCTGGCTATTTCTACAAATAAAAGCCAACTCACCTGGCTATTTCTACAAATAAAAGCCAACTCACCTGGCTATTTCTACAAATGAAAGCCACCCCACCTGGCTATTTCTACAAAGAAAAGCGAACTCACCTGGCTATTTCTACAAATGAAAGCCACCCCACCTGGCTATTTCTACAAAGAAAAGCCAACTCACCTGGCTATTTCTACAAATGAAAGCCACCCCACCTGGCTATTTCTACAAAGAAAAGCCAACTCACCTGGCTATTTCTACAAATGAAAGCCACCCCACCTGGCTATTTCTTTAAAAAAATGTTTTGTTAACTTGCCTAACTTCAACCCCAAAGTTTTATAATTAGCAAAAATCAGAAGTGGAAAAAACTTCTATAAAAATTTTAAAATAAATCCATAAAATTTAAAAAATAAATCCATAAAATTAAAAAATGAACTCTTACACTTACATTTGCTCATTAAATAATTATGATCTTTTTCAAAATGAAAATACATTTAATTCAAAATGTTCAGATGTGCTAACATTTTAATAATTTCCTGGTGCCAGGTACTCTGGACAGTTCTGCGCTGCCATTACAGACTCCTGCTACCTCCGTCCCTGCTATCACTCCGGTGTGTGTCTATACAGAGGTCTGTGCAGCTGTGCTGATGTGGTCATGTCCTGTGGTTGGGCGAATGAGACCTGTCAGAGAGAGCGCTGCGACCCGACCAGGGGCTGCCAGGTTATCTCCCCATCATATTTATGTAACTGTTCAGGTGAGTTTGTCATGAGTCTTCGTTACATAAGTTTGTGTCATAACTTTGCATTAGAGTTTGTCATACGAGGTTGTTAACAGTGACTGTTTATGGATGGTTTTGAAAGAGTTTTGAAAGAGTTTTGTTAACAGTGACTGTTTATGGATGGTTTTACCAGAGTTTTGTTAACAGTGACTGTTTCTATATGGTTTTGAAGGAGTTTTGTTAACAGTGACTGTTTATAGATGGTTTTGAAAGAGTTTTGTTAACAGTTATTGTTATAGATGGTTTTGAAAGAGTTTTGTTAACAGTGACTGTTTCTAAATGATTTTGAAAGAGTTTTGTTAACAGTGGCTGTTTATAGATGGTTTTGAAGGAGTTTTGTTAACAGTGACTGTTTATAGATGGTTTTACCAGAGTTTTAAAAGAGTTTATGTTCAAGATATAAAATTTTGTGACTAGATATGAACTAGATAAGAGTTGTTTTCTTACATTTAAAGTTATTAACATAAGTTTTAGACATGCATTTGCTACTAACACTCAACAATTTGGTGCACATGTTGTCTACCATTTAGTACAGTTGTCATCCACCTTTATAGTGCAGATGTCATCCACCTTTTAGTACAGTTGTCATCCAATTTTAGTGCAGATGTCATCCACTATTTAGTGCAGATGTCATCCAATTTTTAGTGCAGATGTCATCCACTATTTAATGCAGATGTCATCCACCATTTAGTGCAGATGTCATCCACTATTTAGTGCAGATGTCATCCACCTTTTAGTGCAGATGTCATCCACTATTTAGTGCAGATGTTGTCCACCTTTTAGTGCAGATGTCATCCATTATTTAATGAAGATGTCATCCACTATTTAGTGCAGATGTCATCCACTATTTAGTGCAAATGTCATCCACCTTTTAGTACAGTTGTCATCCACTATTTAGTGCAAATGTCATCCACCTTTTAGTACAGTTGTCATCCAATTTTTAGTGCAGATGTCATCCACTATTTAGAGCAGGTTGGATAATTTAGGAAGTCGATTAGTTCATCACTCTGATGCCTTATACTTCTACTGAAGAATGAACCATGGCAATAAATAGTTTTTTTCAGAATTAATACTTAAATGTGATTACACCTGGTGCTTGTTTTGTGCTATGTCCAGCTAAGCACATGATGTCATCATCTCTCCTCAGGTACCGGATACATGGGTCAGCAGTGCACAGAGGATTTTGATGAGTGCACAGACACCCCATGTCGCAATAGTGGGGTTTGTGTCAATGCTGTTGGCTCTTTTAGCTGCAGCTGTAAAGGGACGGGTTACCATGGTGATGTCTGCGAGCAGGATGATGATGAATGTCAAGGTCAAAATCCATGCTTCAATGGCGGTGAGTTAAATTGACCGGTTCGATTCTTCCTGTGTGGTTTTTATTTCAAAATGGAAGAATTGAGGGAAATGCTTCTCTGATATCTGCTTCTGTGCACAGGAAGACAAGCAGGTTGTCGTTGAGAAAAGGCTTTGTTAATGTTCTTTGTGTAAACAAGTAGTTGTATATAAACTTTTCATGTTCTCATCCCAGTGGAACACACATAAAATTTTTTCATTCTGGTTTAAACTGCCCACTGCAGGAAATTGTACCAACACGCCCGGAAGCTACACATGCAGCTGTCCATCAGCGTGGACAGGACCTCGATGTGGCCAGAACAAAGATGACTGTGAGTTTAGCCCATGCAAGAATGCGGGACGATGTGTGGATCAGCTTGATGGGTACACCTGCGACTGCACAGGAACAGGTAACTCAGGGGAAAAGGCATCACTGTTACACGTCATGCAGCCTATCTTCCTTTAAAAAAGTTATTATTAAATAACTTGGAGGATTTCGATTCCGTGAGCTGAGATATAAATCTGTGGCTCAAACATCAGTGACTATTTTGGACTGGAGGGGAGGGGGGGTATTTAAAAATGGGTTGCAAGCTAAATTTATTTAACTATTCTAAAGGAATTACAAGGCTGAATAATACTAAATACCAGCCAAAATCTTACTGATCACAGAATGTTTGGACCATACCCAAAGGGCACTTGTTGGACAGATGGTTTTTGAAAATACACATTATAGGCTTTAAATTTGAAAGACGGTTCTTGCTTTTTTTCCCCTGGTTTGGTCAATAATTCATTCTTCGATTGTACATAATTCAGCAGTGAGGAACATTTGTGATGTCATCAATTAGCATGGCATAGTTTTTTTAAAGATGTTTGAGCTGCACCTTGTTTAAAGTGAGGGGGAGTTGCTCGATTCTTCAGCCTCGCTCTCTCTCTTTCTTGCTCAATCAATCCAATGGCAAGACTTGGTCAAGACGAATTGGAATGTATCAGTAGATGATCAGCAGTGTGTAATGTGTGTTTCACTGGGTTTATTTGTGTGTTCTACCTTACAGGAGTTGTCGGAAATACTTTCATTGCGTCAATATCATACCACCTACGGGACTCCATCTCTGGGTTTGATTTCAAACTTTCCTTCTCTTAGATTATTTGCAGGTTAGGGTTAGGGTTAGGGTGCTGATGATGTTTTTGCTTGTCTAAGGTTTTGCTGGGGATTGAGCTCCAGTCCACAAACTTAAGACTTACTCAAATCAGACGACTTGGTCACCCCTAGTCAACATACTGATATTCAGTATTTAGTTAGACAGTCAATATCATTTGTTATTCAGGATTGACCAGATGTTAATTTCTTGGCATAAATGTCTTCCCAGGGTACAGTGGAGCCAACTGCAGTGATAATGTTGATGACTGTGTCAACAACCGATGTGTACATGGGGGAACGTGTCAAGACGGCATCAGGAATTATGTGTGTGTGTGTAATGGCAGCGCATACACCGGCCAGTTTTGTGAGGTGAGTGATCGATCATGTTGCAGATATTCAATATATCAGGCAGTATGTGTGTGTGTGTGTGACCACAGCGCATACTCTAGTCAGTTTTGTGAGGTCAATGACCAATCATGTTGCAGAGACTACACACATATCCAATTCTATGAGATCTCCATTGGGTTCCTGTGAGTGAGTGCATTAACTACAAAATTCTGTCCCCGGTGTACAGCTGCATAGATGGCTCAGCACCGGAATATCTCAAGGAACTGATTTATAAACATGTACCCTTCAACACAGCACTTACTGAGTGTTCCTAGAGTGGATGAACACATAAAAAAGTCTTACGGAGTGCGCTCTTTTGAATCAATAGCGCCAAAATTATGGAACAGTTTGCCTCAATCTTTGAGAAGAATTGTAAATGATAAAACATCATTTAAGAAACAATTAAAAACTTTTTTGTTTCAATAGATTTCGGAGGACCAGAGCGCAGTAAGCATGCTAAAGTCGCATGGATACCAGCGCAAGATAAATATCAAAATCAAATCAAACCTGTTTACTCTTGCAATTTTTATGTACAATTTACTAGCGGAGGTTTCAGATACTATTTTACGCTGAGGCCCATCATTGAGGAGACCCTGTGAAAAAATATGGAATTTTATTTGATTAAAAAATATATTAAATTTTTTAGTTTGGAAGTTTTAGCCCTCTCTATAAACGACTGGTAGTGAATGAACCGAGAAAAACGCTTGGTTGAAATTTTATAAAATGTTTGGACCATCCTTAATTATATTATGTAGGCAGTGAGAGGGGAAATTGGGTTATTGATTGAGGAGGTTTGTCATAGGAGGCGCATGGGTAGGGTGTCAAAGGATATAAAAATATCATGGCAGCGGTTCATAATGATGGTGAAGATTAATTGTCATATTGTTGCTTTGTCTGTCACAATGAACCAGCTAGATGCAGCTAGAACTAGACATGGCAAGAACTAGCTAGATGTGTCACAATGCTCTAGCTAGATGTGTCAAGAACTAGCTAGATGTGTCAAGAACTAGCTAGATGTGTCACTATGCTCTAGCTAGATGTGTCAAGAACTAGCTAGATGTGTCACAATGCTCTAGCTAGATGTGTCAAGAACTAGCTAGATGTGTCACTATGCTCTAGCTAGATGTGTCAAGAACTAGCTAGATGTGTCACAATGCTCTAGCTAGATGTGTCAAGAACTAGCTAGATGTGTCACAATGCTCTAGTTAGATGTGTCAAGAACTAGCTAGATGTGTCACAATGCTCTAGTTAGATGTGTCAAGAACTAGCTAGATGTGTCACAATGCTCTAGCTAGATGTGTCAAGAACTAGCTAGATGTGTCACAATGAACTCGCTAGATGTGTCACAATGATCTCGCTAGATGTGTCACAATGATCTCGATAGATGTGTCACAATGAACCAGCTAGATGCAGCTAGAACTAGATATGGCAAGAACTAGCTAGATGTGTCACAATGATCTCGCTAGATGTGTCACAATGATCTCGATAGATGTGTCACAATGAACTAGGTAGATGCTGCAACAGTAATATTTAACCTAATAGGCACGAGGTTCATCTTTATTCGACCATCTGCCTTTGGCTGCTACCATGCATGTGACGTAGTTTTGTTACATAACTAGGCTTATTTGTTTGTTTAACCCCCAAGAATTGTGAAAACTGAAAAAACTAGGGATGTTTATTTTTTTATAAAATTAATTTTATTCTGTGCTGCACAACGTTAGATTTCAAATATTTTGTTTTTGAAACATCTATTTTCAGTGCTTGCAAAGCAGCTCTATCCCCTTAACGGTCTATCACCTGTACAATTTTAATACTACAACAGTTTTGTATCACCATACTACTCCCCCCACCCTTTACAGCTTGCAGTAGTTATTAGACTATTTTATGTTAAGGGGAAAAATCAGGTTCCTATTAGATGGAGTATGGCAAAAATTTTTTCCACCATGTATGAGAGTGGAGGAGGTTTTTTGCCAAAAAAAATTATTACGTCACCAGCACGGAAAGATGCATGGTGGACTACAGTGTGTTGTCACTAGGCTAAATATTACTGCAGGGATATCTATTAGAGACTGTCAGGATACTTATTGCAGAATTTATGCATACGTCTAGGTACATTCTGGTGACCCTCCTTACACTTTCATACCAACCCAATATATGGACTGCCCCTTATGTTGACAGGGTGATAGATCTTTTGTGTACATTATATATAGATGTCCAGTTATCCAATCAGCTCTGGCGTTCAAGATTAGCTACATTGTACAAGACTATATTATTTTTTTTTCAAAATGTGTTCTCAACTGCACCACACAGCAGATTTTTGACATATTCTATAAGATCTGGTAGGCGGCATTGGCAATCTATTTTTAGAAGTCACTAAGCAGCTGTACATTTTTAGCACCCCAGTTTTGTTCCATCACTTCTCTCCCCTTCTCCCAAGACAGCTTATGGTAGTTTTAGACCACAGTATGTTAACGGAAAATAAAATCAGGCTGCTACACTTAATACAGGGGTGGGAAACCCGCAGCCCGCCACATTAAATTTTGTGGCCCACTGAATGTATCACAAATGAACTTATTTCTTCATTCAAATAGCTATTATTTTAATTTTTTTCAAAAAACGCATATCTGTTATATCATTTTTTGTGGATGGTAAGTCCCATTTCATTGTTCCCGCCCCCATTTCGGTGTACCCGCCCCCATTTCGGTGTACCCGCCCTTATTTTGGTGTACATGCCCCCGTTTTGGACTGATGAATTGAAACAAGATTGAAATAAATAATAAATTATAAAATAACTGTACTATTTATTAAATATAAATAAGTAATAAATTATGAAATAACTGAAATATGTTTTGACTAGAAATTAGAAATAAATTATACAATAACTGCACTATTTATTAACTAGAAATTAGAAATAACTTATAAAATAACTGTACTATTTATTAACTACTAAAATAATCAGGATTTATGTAACCAAAAGTTGGTAAAGGGAACCTTTATGCACAAATATTTGGATTTCTTTAGTTTCAAGATGAACATCCACAATGCTATAAAATTATAGCTCAAGTGCTTAAATTTAAAATTTTCTGAAAAACTAAAAATTAAGTAGCAATAATTCCCATTGACAGAATGTCCCCCTATTGTTTGATTCCAGACTCTGATAAGCCACTGCAACAATTCCTTCTGTTTGAACAACGGAGTTTGCCAAAAGAACCTGACGGCTGAGACCTGCAACTGTACCGGTACCGGTTTCCATGGTGATAGATGCGAGACGGACACCAATGAGTGTTTGAATGGCACACATGGGTGTCAGGGCGGGTCCCTATGTGTTAACATTGTGGGCAGTTATTATTGTTCCTGTGGGACACTGACTACAGGTAAGGCTGTCTGTCTAAATTTTTTAAAATGTAAAAGTTGTCTTTTCTTTAGGTAAGTGATCAGTGGTCCTTAAAATTATCAATATAAGAAGATCTTGTTTCAATATTTCAGTTCTCAAAATAAACGGGACCCAGGACCCCTTACTGAAAAGGATAGAATTGTTTCTTGTTCAGTTCTTTTAAAAATAACATGATGCCTGGCTTATTATTACCCCACCGCAGAACCTATACACATCCCTCAGAAGCTCTAACCATAAACAACATGCCCCACTTCAGGACAATTTTTGAGCACAGAAAATTATCTGACAAGTACTTTCAAGACTTTAAAAAAAACAATATTGTGCCTCAGGGACCAAAAACAATATCATGCCTCTGGGGACCAAAAACCAAATTGTGCCTCTGAGATCAAAAACAATATGGTTCCTTTAGGACCAAAAACAATATGGTGCCACTGGGACCAAAAACAATATCGTGCCTCTTGGACCAAAAAACAGATTTCCATTTATTTGAATCAATGAGGACATCTTTTCTATCTTATCTTTTTCTACATAAAATATAACTTTCAACTGGAGTATGGGGTATTTATGGTGGGGAAGTAACTCTGATTGTACAGCAGTCATACCCCCTTTGGGTAGCTAATCTATCTTTGGTCTACACTTGGTACTCCGAATAACGGCTTTGACTAGCCGGTAGAACCAGGTTGAGTGTAGTAGAGGTCCATCAAATATTTCTGTAAAAAGGGCTTGTCCCCCCCTAGAGTGTTAAGCCCGAATTTGCTCATAGTAAGAACTGGATATGTGACAGCTTGAAGAACAATACACAACAGTCAAAACAACTATATCTACTACTACTATATCAGGCCTGCACAACACAAAATGTAAGGGGGGCCATAATACGTCAGGAAAAACTTGTGCGGGCCGAATGAAAATAGGACGGGAGGGGGGGGGGTATTAAGAAAATAATAATAATAATAAAGAATATTTCGTTACTTATGAAGTAAATTTAATGTGAAACATTGCATCGTTTTTCAGTAACAAATTTGTCGTATTCAGGAGATATATTGGAAGAGGCTGTTCTCAAGATGTCTTCCAAATGATCATCAGTCTAACATGAGCGTGGCTTGCATTTATTAATGTTCATTATTGCAAATGTCTGTTCACATAGATGATAAGTGGTTTGAAACACACTAAAAGTTTTTATTGCAACTTCCTCAAGATTTTTCTACTTCTCAGGGTCCAGATTTTTATAAAACTTCTGCAGGCTGCTCTCTGTGCTTTCTATGGTAAATTGCAGAACATTGTAGTTCGATAACCTCCAGCTGCAATTGAGCTGGTATGTCCTCGGGATTCACAGAAAGGGGATCTTTAATTAGTTTAAACTGAATTTCTTCTTCTTCAGAAAGAGTGAGTCTTTCATCAAATTCTTCTATGAAAAGATTAATTTCATTACCAAATTGTTTTCCCAACTCGACGTGCTTGTCCTGAGGAATATGCTGTGCACAAGTGGAGACGTGACTCATTTCACCATTTAGTAAATGGGTTTTGAAAAGTTTCATTTTCAGTTTAAAAGCTTTTACTGCTGCAAACATTTCAAATACAAGTTGTTACATACCTTGAAGTTGAACGTTAAGGCCATTTAAATGTGTTGTAATATCACAAAAGAAGAAGAAGAGGAGGTCATGATTCCAGGACTCATCTTCAAGCTCTGGGAATTCCTTTGCTTCGTCTTCTAGGAATTCAGATATTTCCTTCTTCAAAGCAACGAATTGCTGAAGTACTTCCCCTGGGCTTTACCCCATCACTTGTGCATGGTACGTTACGTCTCTGGAGTCGGCGTCTATATCTTCAAGAAAAGCTTCAAAAGCCCCATGTTTGAGTCCTCTTGATCGTATGTGGTTGACTGTTTTGACAACAACGGACATAAGATGTTCTAAATGTAACACTTGGCTACACAAGGTCTGCGCATGTATTTTGCAATGATATTTTGTTATTTGCCGTCCAATATAATTTTCAAGAAACGCAACTGCTCCCTGATTAATACCCGTCATATTCCGGAAACCATCGGTGCAAATGGCCACTAATTTTATAAAGTCTAATCCCAGCTTATCTTTTAAGCACTTTATCACTTCAATGAAGACATCTTTTCCGGTTGTGCGACCTGACAAGGAGCACATTCCAGCAAGTTCTTTGGTAATTTCACAGTTTTTGTCAACATCTCTAATGAAAATGAGAAGTTGGGCGGTGTCTTTTAAAAATGTGCTTTCGTCCATGGCTGGAGAATAAAAAGAAAATTCACAAGCTTTCTGCATTAATTGTTCGTGAAGATTGGTGGAAATATCAGTAATTCTTCTTTGAACTGTCATTCGCGATAAACAGATGTTTTGAAATAAAACTTTTTTTTTTCGGACATAATTCAGACGTGGCTATCAGCATGAACTTCTTTACAAATTCACCTTCAGTAAAGGATTTCCCACCAGTAGCAATCCCTTGAAATACAAAAGCTTATCTTGATAGCAGTCTCATTTTCACTGCCCTTTTTCTTGCAAAATGTCTGCTCTCCAGTAAGAGTTTTCGATAGATTCGCTGCTTTAATGGATTTTTCACTTTGGTCCAATTTTGATAAAGGAGGATGTTTAGATTCAAAATGCCTTCGAAGATTATACTCTTTCGGCGCAGCAACTGTGTCACGACATACGAGGCACAGTAGTTTGTCCTTCAACACTGTAAATAAGTATTTATTTGTCCATTCAGGATTAAAAATTCTGTGCTCTATCTCTATTTTTCTCTTTCTGCTTTGATTCATGGCGCTCCACGTCTATAACTGCATTACTGAACTAAAAGCACAGAATATCAAAATAACCCATACAACACAATTCTACAAAATATTTCAAAAATAGTAAAAAGCTGTTCTGCACAGAAGACACTAGTTTTGAACACACTTACGCTACCTAATAGGCTATGTTGATTGAGAATACATTTCTCTGTAAACCGTAGTCAATTTCACTCCAGAAAGAGTGATTGCTCTGGAAAAGCGTGCGTGTGTGATTTACTATCGCCACGAGGAAAGAAAACATGTAGTGAAATATTTACACAACGATATAAAATTAGCAGATCTAATTTAATTTGATTTAATAAAATAAAATATTCCGTTCAAGTATATGTCCGGAAATTAAATTTTTTTTAAAAATTAATTATTTAAAATTTAAATAAATTTTATGGTATTATACTGTATATATATGTATATATAGCTATCCTAATATTATATATCTATAAGCTAGGGAATATTAATATTAAATTATAATATTATGATTTTTCGCCAAAGTCTTCGTGGGCCACAAAGTGGGTATGTGGCCCGCGGGCCGTATGTTGTGCAGGCCTGTACTATTTAAAGGGATTTAGACTACGTATGTAATTCCGACGACATACTGTGACGTGGAACTCATAAAGAGCAAAGTGAGACACAAGAAAAACTGTGGCCATCTACTGCATCCTGGTTTATATATGTAGATCAATTAATTGAGTCGTAGCCTTGACTTGAGCTGTATTTTGTTTAACGTGAGGGAGAGTTGCTCACTCTCTCATCCTTGCCTATTTGATCCAATGGCAAGACTTAGTTACATGGAGGAAAACAGTTACAAAGCAGTTACAATTGGAACATTTTTAGCTTTCAGAAAAGAAAAAAATGCTATGCCTGACCCATTGCTCATTATGCACTGAATCAATTTTAGGGTTAGGCAATCAAGCCTTACCCTGAGTATGCACTGGAGTCTGAGCAGACACAGGAGTCTGAGCAGACACATGAGTCTGAGCAGACACAGGAGTCTGAGCAGACACAGGAGTCTGAGCAGGCACTGGAGTCTGAGCAGGCACTGGAGTCTGAGCAGACACTGGAGTCGTAGCAGACACTGGAGTCGTAGCAGACGCAGGAGTCTGAGCAGATGGAACTTTAAGAATGTTTCTCAAATACAAAACAGCAACAAAACAATGTATTTTTTTAAATCCAAAGTCTGAAAAAATCAATCACAACACAGGACCTTTAACTGTTCACCAATCTTTATCTGTTCACCAATCTTTATCTGTTCACTGATCTTTATCTGTTCACCGATCTTTATCTTTAATTTTTACCAATCTTTACCTTTTCACCAATCTTTATCTGTTCACAATCTTTTTTCACACATCTTTATCTGTTCACCATGCACAAGTAATAGCTAATCTCTTCCAATAAGTAATAGCTAATCTCTTCCAAAAAGGAATAGCTAATCTCTTCCAATAAGTAATAGCTAATCTCTTCCAATAAGTAATAGCTAATCTCTTCCAATAAGTAATAGCTAATCTCTTCCAATAAGTAATAGCTAATCTCTTCCAATAAGTAATAGCTAATCTCTTCCAATAAGGCCAATTACAAGTTCTCTGATACTGATGCATCACGCAAAACTAACAAAACAAATTTTCAATAGTAATCACTACTTTTTGTTTTTATTTTCCAGGCCGCTACTGTGAGATAGATTTACCTCAGCCGCAGACCAGCAGCTCTGAGCTGAGTGAGGGCGGCATCGCCGCCATCACCATCCTAGTCCTGGCCATCATCATCATCTTTCTAATCCTGGCTGTGTGGCAGGTGAGAAGAATGAGGAACAGGCACGGCATCTACAAGCCGGCAGAAGTGGAAGGACAGGTCAGGAATGGGGATATAGCCCTAAGCAAGTTGTCTGACAGGGGAGAGCTGCTTCTGTGATGGCTGGGAGACATATGCCTGGACTTGTGTAGGAACTCATTTTCGTTAACTTGAAAAGTGGCCTAGGGGACATCTATAAATTGAAAACCAGTGATCTGTAGGGTTTACTAAGACCTTCACATTCATATTTGGCATCCCAACCTATTTCAGATGCCAGAGCCATTGAAGCCAATTTTGTTTGGTTACCCTGTGGCATAGTGTGGGTTGACGACAACCTGGTCACTGCTACATGACAGATATGTTGTTTACAGACAAGCTCAACATTGGAGCTGGTTGCTGATGTCTTAGCCGATATCTTAGCCGATGTCTTAGCCTTGGACATAAAGAGCAATAAAGCTCACACACCATCCTTAGTATGGATTAGTATTAGTCCTTACACTTGCCTATGTCACGGGGTAGTCACCTTGCCGATGTCATGGGGTTGTCACCTTGCCTATGTCATGGGGTAGTCACCTTGCCTATGTCACGGGGTAGTCACCTTGCCTATGTCACGGTAAGTCACCTTGCCTATGTCATGGGGTAGTCACCTTGCCTATGTCACGGGGTAGTCACCTTGCCAATGTCACGGGTAGTCACCTTGCCTATGTCATGGGGTAGTCACTTTGCCTTTGTCACGGGGTAGTCCCCTTGCCTATGTCACGGGGTAGTCACCTTGCCAATGTCATGGGTAGTCACCTTGCCTATGTCATGGGGTAGTCA
>CAXITT010000555.1:322543-347129 GCA_964033795.1 Lymnaea stagnalis
AGTCACCTTGCCTATGTCCTGGGGTAGTCACCTTGCCTATGTCACGGGGTAGTCACCTTGCCTATGTCACGGGTAGTCACCTTGCCTATGTCATGGGGTAGTCACCTTGCCTATGTCACGGGGTAGTCACCTTGCCTATGTCACGGGGTAGTCACCTTGCCAATGTCATGGGTAGTCACCTTGCCTATGTCATGGGGTAGTCACCTTGCCTATGTCATGGGGTAGTCACCTTGCCTATGTCACGGGGTATTCCCTTGCCTATTCACGGGGTAGTCACCTTGCCTATGTCATGGGGTAGTCACCTTGCCTATGTCACGGGGTAGTCACCTTGCCTATGTCACAAGGTAGTCACCTTGCCTATGTCACGGGTTGGTTCCCTTTCCTGTCACTGTGTAGTTCCCTTTCCTATGTCACGGGGTGGTTCCCTTTATAATGACATTGTGTAGTTCCTTTGCCTATGTCATGGTTTAGTTCCCTTGCCTATTTCACGGGGCAGTTCCCTTGCCTATGTCATGGTGTAGTTGCCTTGCCTATGTCATGGTGTAGTTCCCTTGCCTATGTCACAGGGTGGCTCCCTTTCCTATGTCATGGGGCAGTTGCCTTGCCTATGTCACGGTGTAGTTCCCTTGCCTATGTCACGGGGTATTCCCTTGCCTATGTCACAGGGTGGTTCCCTTGCCTATGTCACGGGGCAGTCAGTCACCTTGCCTAGGTCATGGGGCAGTCAGTCACCTTGCCTATGTCACTGGGTAGTCAGTCACCTTGCCTATGTCACTGGGTAGTCAGTCGCCTTGCCTATGTCATGGGGTATTCAGTCCCCTTGCCTATGTCACTGGGTAGTCAGTCCGCTTGCCTATGTCACTGGGTAGTCAGTCACCTTGCCTATGTCATGGGGTATTCAGTCACCTTGCCTATGTCACTGGGTAGTCAGTCCGCTTGCCTGTCACTGGGTAGTCAGTCACCTTGCCTATGTCATGGGGTATTCAGTCCGCTTGCCTATGTCATGGGGTAGTCAGTCCGCTTGCCTGTCACTGGGTAGTCAGTCACCTTGCCTATGTCATGGGGTAGTCAGTCCGCTTGCCTATGTCATGGGGTAGTCAGTCACCTTGCCTATGTCATGGGGTAGTCAGTCCGCTTGCCTATGTCATGGGGTAGTCAGTCACCTTGCCTATGTCATGGGGTAGTCAGTCACCTTGCCTATGTCATGGGGTAGTCAGTCACCTTGCCTATGTCATGGGGTAGTCAGTCACCTTGCCTATGTCATGGGGTAGTCAGTCACCTTGCCTATGTCATGGGGTAGTCAGTCACCTTGCCTATGTCATGGGGTAGTCAGTCACCTTGCCTATGTCATGGGGTAGTCAGTCACCTTGCCTATGTCATGGGGTAGTCAGTCACCTTGCCTATGTCATGGGGTAGTCAGTCACCTTGCCTATGTCATGGGGTAGTCAGTCACCTTGCCTATGTCATGGGGTAGTCAGTCACCTTGCCTATGTCATGGGGTAGTCAGTCACCTTGCCTATGTCATGGGGTAGTCAGTCACCTTGCCTATGTCATGGGGTAGTCAGTCACCTTGCCTATGTCATGGGGTAGTCAGTCACCTTGCCTATGTCATGGGGTAGTCAGTCACCTTGCCTATGTCATGGGGTAGTCAGTCACCTTGCCTATGTCATGGGGTAGTCAGTCACCTTGCCTATGTCATGGGGTAGTCAGTCACCTTGCCTATGTCATGGGGTAGTCAGTCACCTTGCCTATGTCATGGGGTAGTCAGTCACCTTGCCTATGTCATGGGGTAGTCAGTCACCTTGCCTATGTCATGGGGTAGTCAGTCACCTTGCCTATGTCATGGGGTAGTCAGTCACCTTGCCTATGTCATGGGGTAGTCAGTCACCTTGCCTATGTCATGGGGTAGTCAGTCACCTTGCCTATGTCATGGGGTAGTCAGTCACCTTGCCTATGTCATGGGGTAGTCAGTCACCTTGCCTATGTCATGGGGTAGTCAGTCACCTTGCCTATGTCATGGGGTAGTCAGTCACCTTGCCTATGTCATGGGGTAGTCAGTCACCTTGCCTATGTCATGGGGTAGTCAGTCACCTTGCCTATGTCATGGGGTAGTCAGTCACCTTGCCTATGTCATGGGGTAGTCAGTCACCTTGCCTATGTCATGGGGTAGTCAGTCACCTTGCCTATGTCATGGGGTAGTCAGTCACCTTGCCTATGTCATGGGGTAGTCAGTCACCTTGCCTATGTCATGGGGTAGTCAGTCACCTTGCCTATGTCACGGGGTAGTCAGTCACCTTGCCTATGTCACGGGGTAGTCAGTCACCTTGCCTATGTCATGGGGTAGTCAGTCACCTTGCCTATGTCATGGGGTAGTCAGTCACCTTGCCTATGTCATGGGGTAGTCAGTCACCTTGCCTATGTCATGGGGTAGTCAGTCACCTTGCCTATGTCACTGGGTAGTCAGTCACCTTGCCTATGTCACTGGGTAGTCAGTCGCCTTGCCTATGTCACTGGGTAGTCAGTCGCCTTGCCTATGTCATGGGGTATTCAGTCCCCTTGCCTATGTCATGGGGTAGTCAGTCACCTTGCCTATGTCATGGGGTAGTCAGTCACCTTGCCTATGTCATGGGGTAGTCAGTCACCTTGCCTATGTCATGGGGTAGTCAGTCACCTTGCCTATGTCATGGGGTAGTCAGTCACCTTGCCTATGTCACGGGGTAGTCAGTCACCTTGCCTATGTCACGGGGTAGTCAGTCACCTTGCCTATGTCACGGGGTAGTCAGTCACCTTGCCTATGTCATGGGGTAGTCAGTCACCTTGCCTATGTCATGGGGTAGTCAGTCACCTTGCCTATGTCATGGGGTAGTCAGTCACCTTGCCTATGTCATGGGGTAGTCAGTACTGAATACATTTAAACAAATGCCACTGAATTGACTTGTGTTTGAATAGTGCATCCCTAAAACATTGTGTGGTCCACTTTTCCCTTTGGTATTAGACTAGGAATGATGAAACTGTTGTGAGGTTGAAATGGGTATTTTAAGTTAGATCAATTGGATCAGTTCTTTGTGACATTGCTATTTTATATGATGGGTCCTTGCTGATAAGTTAATGTGTGATAAATGGAATGGCTGATAAGTTAATGGATTGGTATCTTATATGATGGTTGATTGCTGATAAGTTTATTGATGTTGATGTGTTATAATGTGATTCAGTTTTTATTTTTAATGAATGGTTGATTGTTGATCTGTTAAAAGTGTGCTTGATTGTTGATCTGTTAAAAGTGTGCTTGATTGTTGATCTGTTAAAAGTGTGCTTGATTGTTGATCTGTTAAAAGTGTGCTTGATTGTTGATCTGTTAAAAGTGTGCTTGATTGTTGATCTGTTAAAAGTGTGCTTGATTGTCCATTGTCTAAATGATTCTATTGATTGCTGCTCCATGACTTGCATGTAAAATGCAGCTGTTCTCGGTTCTTGACAGTAGAGTAGAGTTTTTTTAGTGTTTAACTCAAGGCTCAGAACACTTGGCATCTCTGTTACAAACAAACCAACTCTTATGACACAATGCATCTTGGACAAGACTAAAGGCAAAACTTATTATTTTTTTTGTTTTTTTGTGGTTCTTGTTGACCCTGAAAATAATAAAATACAAGTGTGAAAGAAGTAAGTTATTTTATTTATTTGAATGTGTCAAACATCTATTTTTGAATGGGATAAAATTGAATTGATGATATAGAACTAAAATCATTTGTAAATTATCAGATGGTAATAGATTACTATAAAAAAAAATAAAAATAATTGAAAATATAAAGTATGTAAGGTTTTTGTTGTTTTTGACCCACGTGAAACAGCTAATGAAATTCATGAGCCTCCAAAAAAAAAAGAAAAAAAAGAAAGAATAAGAAAGCTAGGTGTACAGATATCTTTATTTTCTGCTCTATTTCAGAGTAGTGAGTCTACGTGCCAAGTTTAATTTGGTAAAGGACAAGATATTTCGCTGAAGTGGAGACCAAGTGATAATAATAATAGATAGGATTCTACTTGTGAATTGATGTATTATGTAACAGAAATATTTAATCCATCTGGGCAGATTTTCCCCCCTAACTTTTTGTTTTTCTCCTAAAAAATATATTCCTGTAACTGCTCTTGAAAGTTGTTTTATGTCGTCACATGGTGTACACTCCAAGAGCATTGCTAGCACACCATAGATACATTCACCAAATTGAGTTTCCCATGGCAACCGAAGGAACACTTTCTAATCTTGTCATTTGAAGAGTCTATTAATCCCCTTTAAAAACGCAAATACTGTTTCAAGGGTTCAAAGCTCAAATATTTATACCGTGACATATGCCATTTCCATTTTGCAATCTGAAAGCCTTTAAAATACTTTCACTAATAATAAATAGAGAAAAAACCAAAACTGTTCTGTCTCATCTAAGGAATCAAGTAATCCACGCCGCCGTAGAGTAAATGTGCTGAGTGTTGAGAGAATAAAGGACATGGAAACGAGCCACTGATCAGTGGTGCCAGCGGAGCAATGGTCTTCTTCCCTAATCCTAAATTGTAAAAGATAAATGTGTGTGTCAGGATTTGAAATGACAGCGAGGTATCTCAACGTGGACTCAACTGTTATACTGCGCCCACGGTACGCACTGCAGACCCACAAAAAATATGAGCGAGTCGATCGTGCTCTTGAGCAGGAGGGTGATCACGTAAGGGTGGAACGACTCGTCCGTGAAATTGTACACAGAATCGTCCGACGTGTACAGCAGGTAGCAGGCGAGCGGCAGGTACGCCAGGACAAACAGGATCCCTGACAGGCACAGGATGAGGTCCAGCGGGTAGGCGCGGCCCGGGTTGGGGCGCCGGCTGATGCCGGGGCGCTGGATGGGCCAGCTGAACTCGCGGGTGCGCTGGACCTTGGTGTACGGGAAGCGAGGCTTGTTGGCCGTGTCCCGGTGTGGGAAGATCATCTGGAGGAACACGTCGGGGAGGACCAGGCGGGCGTCGTCGCGGAGGGCGTTGTCGGCCGGCTGAGGTGGCGGGGCCTGCTGGTTCACGGGAACACGTGGCGGGGTCAAGCGGGGGGCGTGGTTGTTCTGGTGGAGAGGCGGGGCTTGTCGTAGAACCGAGGCCGGGTTAGGACCTCGCGGAGGCGGCATGACGGGGTATGGCGCCGAGGGCTGGGTTGACCAAACAAACGAGCCGAGTGTGTCGGTGGTCGGTGGGGGCGGAGACTGGGCCCGGTGCCGCTGCTGGTGGTAGTCGTAATAGTCGCTGGTGCGTGGCCTTGAGTGGGTGCCGCGGCTGGTGGACTGGCCCGTCCTGCTGTTCCCCGTCGGCACCCGGGACTGCTCCTGCATCTCGTAGACGCCGTCTTGGGACGGCCCGGCGTTTTCGTTGTAGTCGTGGGCGTTTCCATGGCCCGCCGCCAGATGACGGTTGACAATCTCTCCGCCCATGAGATTGTTTAAATTGGGCGGGGCCACATCGTTGGGCGGGTTGTTGGCGTAGGGCTGATGAGGTGCGACGTTATCCGCGTGCATGCCGCCCACAAGCAGCAGGCTCCGCCTCTTTCTCATGCTTGTGATGATGACAGCCAGAGACACGGTGATGAGGAACACGACGCTGATGATGAAGTATCCCATGATTCGTCGGGGAAACATGTCTGTATGGGTGGGTGCAAAGAGAGGGGGAAATCGGTTATAGAAAAGAAACTATTATCAACAAAAGCAAAAAGAAAATGCACAACAAGCAGTAACTAGGGTTAATGCCACCCCCACCTCTTTCCTTTTTACTCCTCATTTCCACGAAAAAAAATCTGCAGTAGCCGAAAATTCCGCCCCTCAATAGAAAGAAAAAAGGTGACACCCGAGTATTACCGCCCCCACCCCATCCTACGCCCCTGACAACAATATGTTTGTTCATGGGATAGTAGTTATTTAAATTTTCTAAAAATTTGAATTCACGAACTCACATTTAAAAATATACTTTGATTCTCGTTCAGTCCCCTGAAATCTCGGCAGCGAGATCAACATCAGTGGCGCTACAGCCGGTGTAGGGCCCTGGCCTGCACCACCACCAACTCACATTCGAATCGATCCATAAACATCGAAGAGAAAAATTTAGATGAAAGAAGAAACGCAGAGTTATCCCTCCTTACCCGTTGAAGTAAAAAACACTGGGCACAGCGGCACACTCTGCTTCACCGCCTTGACAGACAACGAGACATCAGACAGCAGAATCGTCATGGTGTGCACCACCAGCACCAGCATCAGCGCGGCGGGCACCAGGGCGCACTCGGCCCGTTTGGACCAGTGGATGTGCACCGTGCCGAACAGGATCTGCACCGCGCGGCCGAAGCAGAGGGCCAGGGTGCTGAAAATGACGCCCCACTGTGACGTCACGGCAGCGCCGACCAGCCGGAAGCAGATGGGGCGGTCGACGATATCACTGAGGGACACCATGCTGGAAGTGTTTAACAAGCTACAAATTATTGCTTTAGAAGTAATAAAGGTTGGGTTTTTTTATTTGCTTTTTTTGGTTTGGGAGGTGGATGCCCGTTAAATGGTAAAACAACAAAAAAACATCCTGGACTCACTGACAAAATTTCAATCTAATGCGAGGGATTTTTTTTTCTTGAGCTTGAAGTTTGATTTCAAATTGTGGTCAGTTAGTGAAGACCCAGGAGTCTTTCTCAAAGTAAGATTTTTTGAAATTCTCCACAATTCAATTCAAAGGAGCGTGTTTAACACACTTCTAGATAACAAGCAGAAAGGCGATGTCATAGTTCTAACGAGCTCATTCAAATTGATACTTAAACGTGATCCATTCAAATTGATACTTAAACGTGATCCATAGTTGTTTTAGTATCTTCAAAAACTCAACTCGAAAACCATGCAACTTTTTCCGTTGCATTTTGAGTCGCAAAACTTTATCACACTTGGTCTGACAAAGTATCGGAATTAGTTGCTCATCAAATTTATACAATTACTTTTTTTCTTTTAATTCTGGTTCTACCGTTCTACCGTTAAACGTTACCTGAAGAACAGCACAACAAATGCGAAAACAAAGTGCATGGGGTGGAGCATCAACGAGAGGACGATGCGACCTTTCCATAGCAACCAGGGCTCCGAGATGACGCCAAGTATGGCCATGATGGAGGTCGCCATGGCGACAGCGCCGGGAATGAGACAGGACAGCCATTTGAGCTGCCAGTCGCTGTAATGGAAGAGGACTTTTTTATGTCTGTTAAATACTTCAGCAACTTTTTAAAAAAACAATATAAAAAAACAACAACTGAAATAGAAATTTGGTTGCTGGTGAAATGTTGCAGGCGTCCTGCAGGTACTCTGATCAAGTGGTAAATATCGTATGATAAATATCGGGAGATTCATTAAGACACTGTTGACAACCAGCTTCATATCCCTCGAGCCTGAAGCGTAATGAATGTGTCACAGGGCAGGCTGTTTATTCCCACTGACTGCACAACCCACAGACCACAAGTCAGTACAACAGTTGTTGTTGTTGGACAAGGCACCACAACTGTCAGTGGTCCACTTTGTAAGCCAACAAGTTGTATCAAACGATTCTTTACATATTTGCATGATTAATAATATTGTTTGTAAAAATTATGCGTATAAGATGACCATGAGATGTCTAGTCGGTCCAGGGATTCCTATAAATCTGTCGAGTCATGGTGCCCTTGATGCGTCCCCGTTTCCCCGAGGCGCCCTATGTATATTCTAACAAGTGCACATGGCGCCCTATGTATATTCTAACAAGTGCACATGCGAAAGAGAGCATTTATGCACCGGTATGATAATAGATCACACTTGTATTCTCAATGTTTAACTATAACATATCACGTTTTGACGAAATGCTTGCATAACTCCCCCCTGACTTAACCACCACACGATTCACGTGATCTTAACGCTAAGACCGCGCGAAACCAAACATCTATTTATAAATGGAAACAATAAATAAACTAAGTATTTTTAGCGCCTTCTAGTTACTATTATAAAGGCTTCAGCAAACAGTTGTTGCTGAGCGAGTTACTGGTTTGTTGAAAATCCTCTAGATGTCCCGTAATGTTACATTATGACATTTACAAAAATTCTTTGCGTCTTCCGGTTCCCAGAGCACCGCGGCGCATATTTCGGGAACCTCTGGTCTAATATAAAAAAAAAAGATGATGATACTTTATATTTTAATTTATATAAATATAAATCTATTAACTTATCAAATTATTTTTTTTTTCGTGTAACCGAATCTATACCTCAATGTATACTTTTGTGTACATGTCCTAACAATAATGTGAATATAAACGTACTTTAAAAAAAAATGAGTTTATACCATCTTACACCTATGAGATAATACTTGTGTGGACATTATGTACATAAAAGTTTACCATGAAATCAACCCTCGGGTACCTAGCAATGTACATCTGCCTTGATGACTTTCAAAATATACCTTTGTGTATATCTGCCTTGATGACTTTCAAAATATACCTTTGTGTACATCTGCCTTGATGACTTTCAAAATATACCTTTGTGTACATCTGCCTTGATGACTTTCAAAATATACCATTCTGTATATCTAACTTAATGTCTCTCAAACTATACCTTTGTATACCTACTGAAATTGATCAGGAGAAATTTTGATAGAGGTTCTGTTGTCCAGGTACCTGCAGAGAAGATGACGGGAGATGACACTAGGAGAAAAAAATCTATCGAAGAGGACTCGTCTTTATAATAAATGATTATTACCAAATCTATATGATTTCTACTCTAGAGAATTACTTTAGGTGTTCTGTGTTTCAGCTGCTATCATTTTAAAATGTTGTTTTGGTTAAAATATGTTAGCATTGATGTGCTGACAATGAATACGTATATTGTAATAACAAAAACATTTCCATTTATTGGATCAATAAAGAATTGTATCTTATCACACACATTATGTTATCTTATAATTAGGTCAGGTGTGTCAACCCAGTAATGGGTGAGTGTACAGGTAAGTTAAAGCAATACTTTGTGTGTATAAAGGTAAGTTAAAGCAATTCTTTGGTGTGTATACAGGTAAGTTAAAGCAATTCTTTGGTGTGTATACAGGTAAGTTAAAGCAATTCTTTGGTGTGTATACAGGTAAGTTAAAGCAATACTTTGGTGTGTATACAGGTAAGTTAAAGCAATACTTTGGTGTGTAGTCACGAATAAATCAGGAAAACACAATAAAATTAATACCGCACTATAAATATCCAACGAATAGAGATACAACATTGAACACCAACAATCAACAGCTAACAATGCTTGTCTCTTACATTTCAAGTCTTCTCAGTGCTGCTGTTTCTGGTCTTAGCTAACATGCCGAGCACATCTCTGAAGGTCGACTCTGGACATTGTCATCTTCTCTTTTCTCTTACTGTAACTGAAGCAACCATTGGAAACATTTACTGTGTAGCCGCAGTCATTCAATGTGTGAGTGCTACGTCACATATATTGTGTAGTGTGTAATGTAAAATTTGGGATTCCTATTTTTCAACCTTTCAATTGTAAAGTATTATTTAAAAATTCGTTTCATATTTTATAGTATTTTACATTTTTATAAAATGACATATATAATATACACGTGTAGTATATCGACACAACAAAATTTCTATTTTTACACTGGGTTTTAGTGGAGCTTTTCTTAGCAGTGGTTCCCAACCCTTTTGAATCGCGAGATTAGTTCCTGACCCAGCCCTAAAATAGCTGCCCTATGTCTTAGAAGTTAACGATGTTCATGAGTTTCCTGGAGTTAGAGGCGGAGCCTCCAAGAAGTGCACAGGTTTGGAACCACTGTTAAGAAGCGTGGCTTAGCCCTTATTATGATTAAATAGAGGCGCACAAACTTGAGATCCACTGGTGCTTCAACCCGGGAAACCTTGGATTGATTGGATATTATTTCCTGCCCCACCCCTAAAATGGCTGCCTTACTTGGCACGCCACCCGTACCTGAGTATCCAGTGACGTCACATAAATAAATCCCAGTTAACACTTTCTACCAGTGACACCATACACAGAAAGTTGTATCTGTAAAGTTGTATATGTAAAGTCGTATCTGTAAAGTTGTATCTGTGAAGTTGTATCTGAAAATTTGTATCTGAAATTTTTTATCTGTAAAGTTGTATTTGTAAAGTTGTATATGTAAAGTTGTATCTGTAAATTTGTATCTATAAAGTTGTATCTTTAAATTTGTATCTGAAAATTTGTATCTGTAAATTTGTATCTTTAAATTTGTATCTGTAAATTTGTATCCGAGAATTTGTATCTATAAAGTTGTATCTTTAAATTTGTATCTGAAAATTTGTATCTGTAAATTTGTATCTTTAAATTTGTATCTGTAAATTTGTATCCGAGAATTTGTATCTATAAAGTTGTATCTTTAAATTTGTATCTGTAAAGTTGAATCTGTAAAGTTGTATATTTAAATTTGTATATATAAAATTGTATCTTTAAAGTTGTATCTTTAAAGTTGTATCTGTAAAGTTGTAAATTTCAATGAAAAGTAATTCTGTTTCATTTTTAAACCGCTGTCAGATCCAATTCTATTTTGTTAATGTCTTTTGTTGCTTCATGACTTCATTTACCAACAAAATTATAAACGACTCCGTATCATATGCTAAAGATGAGGGTGGGGGTGGGGGGGAGGGAGGGCGTCCAGGAAAAAAAAGGGAGGTGAGGCTATGAGTTTACCACATAGACAAAGAGATATCTGTGTGGTTTACCACACCGAGCAACACCAACCCTAGTGACGCCTCTGAATGAACATAATCCCGAACTGAATTTAAGAAAAAAATATTTTTGTAATACATCGGGTCGGCCACAATATATTAAACGAGGCGGGCGTTTAACACTGGTTGCCCCCCCCCCCCCACCTTTTCCCTGTTTTAAAATTAAAATTTGAATGGCTCCCTACGGTCACCCAAAGTAAACAAAATAAGATAATAATAAATTTTTGTAATACAGCGGGTCGGCCACAATATATTAAACGAGGCGGGCGTTTAACACTGGTTGCCCCCCCCCCCCACCTTTTCCCTGTTTTAAAATTAAAAGTTGAATGGCTCCCTAAGGTCACGCAAAGTAAGAAAAATAAGATAATAATAAATAATAGAATTATAAATTTAACGTTGCGCTGCACGGCGACCCGGAAGTAAAACCTACTGTTGCATTTCGGGAGGTGTGATGGTGAAGGAATCTTTTCAAACAGGTGTTTTTAGGAGTAAATCAAAGTTAAACAATTTACAGAAGGTTATTCAGTATGGAATTCCTGGATTATATTTCGTCCATCTCGAAGCTGGGAAAGTCACCCAGGAGCCAATCATGGGGCTGATTTCCCCACCGATCGCTGACTCTACAATTACAGGTCAGCCACAGGTGAGTGAAGTTTGTTGAAATGTTAGCAGACGACGACGAGGGATGACCGATGACAAATATATTTGATAGCATATAAAAAATCATAAGGACAAAGTAATCGACTTTACAGTGGATCTCAGATTATGGGGTGATTTTTATATATTGAAGGAGATTTTTACTTACAATTTGAACAATATATATATAATACAAATATGTTACACTAAATGAATCATGTTATTATAATAGTAATTTAGTTAGACTATAATCCTTGTACAATATGTCATAAAATTATCTGACTGACACCAGTGGCGTACCTAGTGTGTGGCAGGTAAGGAAGATGTCCTGGGCGCTAAAAACTCGATTTCAATTTATTCAATATTTATTCACAACTCTCTGAACACTGTGCGAATTACACTATACGCTTAAATAGAATACACCCATTATATATTGTCTATCCTTCGAATGTTACTTGTAAATGATATTTAAAAAGGCCTTACATATATGCACTATAAAGTCAAACGAAGTAGCCCAAATAATTGAGCAATGGCTAGTGCAAATAACAAACATTTTCTGCGCCCCCCCCCTCCCCCGAGTGTGAAATGCCTGAGGTCCCGAGGTAAGCCCATGTCAGACACCGAAGACTCTACTAATAATATAAACACCACTCGATCTCAAAATATGTTTTAGAAGTAATAATTTGCTGAATCTTGTATGCCACACATTACTTTAATAATGGTATGCCCTCAGAAACCAATGTCTAGCGCATTTTATCTCTGTAGTGTTGTGCTCTCTGCCCGATGTTGCAGAATGACACTTACTAAAATAACAATATTTTATCATTAATATTTTTTTAAATACTGAAATATACATTACTTTTAATTTTTGTTGAAAATGATTTAATCCTTTTTTTATAGGATCTATGCCAAAAATAGTATCCATGTTCACATGTATAATATACTATGTCTGGCAAAAAGGGAACCCTTTTGATCAGCGGTTCTCAACTTGTGGATCGTGACCCCCTATGGGGGTCGAATGATCATTACACAGGGGTCGCCTAAGACCATTGGAAAAGCCATATTTATGAACTAAAAACGGAAAGCTTTAATGGGGGGGGGGGTGTCACCACAACATGAGGAACTGTATTTGAGGCTCGCGGCATCAGGGATGTTTAGAACCACTGCTTTTGCTAATGACGGAGAACGCGCTTTAAAGCGTATGGTCGACACTTGGAACACAAACTAGAGCTTAATCAAATTTAACATTATGTCAGGTCGACACTTGGAACACAAACTAGAGCTTAATCAAATTTAACATTATGTCAGGTCGACACTTGGAACACAAACTAGAGCTTAATCAAATTTAACATTATGTCAGGTCGACACTTGGAACACAAACTAGAGCTTAATCAAATTTAACATTATGTCAGGTCGACACTTGGAACAAAAACTAGAGCTTAATCAAATTTAACATTATGTCAGGTCGACACTTGGAACACAAACTAGAGCTTAATCAAATTTAACATTATGCCAGGTCGACACTTGGAACAAAAACTAGAGCTTAATCAAATTTAACATTATGCCAGGTCGACACTTGGAACACAAACTAGAGCTTAATCCAATTTAACATTATGGTAGAATTATTTATAAATGAGGTTTTGAATTTAAAAACAATTAAGTGTTTTCTAATAGTTTTCATTTATTATAAAAAGGGTTCCTTTTTTCCCGGACACGTTGATGATGTATCATTGGCACGTTATATATTCGACTGTGAGTACGCCAGTGGTGTGCCAGTCCTGTTAGAGTCTGTAAAGATTGTCCGCACGTTGGACACGCGTGGTTTTTGGGGCCGATTCTGATTTTTTTCCCCCTAGCTGTCTTTGGGCATTAGCTGTGCGTGTACTCTCTGATGCCAGTGCTCCAACAGTGAGTCGGCCTCGATAGCTTGTACGATCCATAGCGTGGTCCACGAATTCAGGTCGATACCCATAGTTTTGGAGGACACTTAGACTATCCTTAAGGAGGTATCTCTCTCCCCCCCCCCTGTAAAGTTCACTGTATAAGAGAGTCGGTTGCCTGCTGTCTTCTGTCTGATGCCTGCTGTCTTGTCTGTCTAATCTTTTTGCTGTCTGCTATATTGACTCTCTGCTGTATTAGCTGTCTGACATTCTTGAAAACACATCCTTTCCATCTGGCTTCTCCGTTTTGAGGGTTGTTTGGGGGGGGGGGATGACGACGACAAACGCCTTTCTCTTCCTCGCTACCACCACTGTTTCTCAGTCTGAACCACATTCTACAACAACCCAACAAATTACAGGAAGACCAACGACACTTAATACAAATAAATCAACAGCAAAGTGCCTGGTATGTTTAAGTTACATAAAATGTATTGTCAGTTTTTAGCCGTTACAACAGAACCAATGAACAGATGAAATGTCTATTAATAAGGGAGGCGATCCTTACTACCGACGCCGCAGTTGTAGTAGCAGTGGTGAAAGTTGTAGTGTAACATGGCACGAACCTTGAAGGACAACAATAATATGAACATATAATGAACGAAATTTCAGAGATGATGTATCATCAAACATAAGTTACATAAAAAATGAGATGGTGTGTCCAGTTCCTCTAACGCAGTGGTTCCCAAGCTGTGATCCGCGTACACTTCTGGGGGGGGGGGCTACGTGGCCACTCCAAGACACTCATAAACAACATTAGCCATTAACATGACATCATAGGGTACTAGGGTATGCCGCCATCCTTCCCCCCTCCCAGGTACAAACTGATTCTCAAAATGGGTTCTCATAAATGAAAAAAAAGAGTCTAATCTAAGAGATACGGGAGGGTAAAAAATGGGTGGGCACCTCAGGTAGAAAAAGCATAATTTCGGTTTGAATCAGTTTAGTGGTCATTAAAGAAATGAACATGTCAATAAATACTTTGACATTGTCAACATCCAATTAACATGAGGACAAACGCCTCAAGACAATGTTGGCAGAGAACACGCCGCTCTCTCCAAGAGTTTGAGTCAAGCTGAACTGACTTCGTAGGCTCGTGCTTACATTAGTGCGTTCAGGGTCAGACAGAGAGGAGTTCCTCGAACCTAACTGGACCTCTGACCTGACTGGACCTCTGAGTTCCTGACTGTGCCTCTGACCTGACTGGACCTGTGACCTGAGTGGACCTCTGACCCGACGGGACCTCGTACCTCAATGGACCTTCGACGTAACAAGACCTCGGACCTGAATGGACCTCTTGGTTCCATTGGATATATCAAATATTATTCTACCTTTAAAACCAGATGATTTTAAAAATAAATGAGTTTTATTCGCGGTATTTTTATATATCAAAATACGAGATGGTATGTAAACAATGACATATGATAAATGAGATATTCCAGATGGTATGTAATAAATTACATATGATAAATGAGACTTCCAGGTGGTATGTAAAAAATGACATGTGATAAATGAGATATGCCAGATGGCTGATCAGACATTCCAGATGGTAGATGATTGATAGATGAGTTATAAGACTTTTTATTTGACAAAAATATTAGTTTACACATAGTGAGACGGCCACTGAAGGGTTAGACGTATTGATATGTCGATGTTAGTGATGTACGTGGGCTGCTGTGCTGGGTGATGTGTAATGATGTCTGGGTTGATGTGCAATGATGTCTGGGTTGATGTGCAATGATGAGCGGGTTGATGTGTAATCATATGTGGTTTGATGTGCAATGATGTGTGGGTTGATGTGTAATGATGAGCGGGTTGATGTTTAATAATGAGCGGGCTGATGTGTAATGATGAGCGGGCTGATGTGTAATGATGAGCGGGTTGATGTGTAATGATGAGCGGGCTGATGTGTAATGATGAGCGGGTTAATATTTCATGATGTGTGGACTGAGGTATTGAAGAGGGCTGCAATCTTGATGCAAGCTGGACGAATCTTGGCCTGGGGAGATAATTTAGGGGCAGATCAACACTCATCCAAGGGAGATAATTTAGGGGGCAGATCAACACTCATCCAAGGGAGATAATCTAGGGGGAGATCAACACTTATCCAAGGGAGATAATTTAGGGACAGGCCAACACTCAACCAAGGAGATAATTTATGAGAAGAACAATAGTCATCAAATATAGATAATTATGGGCAGCACATTCACCAATGGGAGATAATTTAAAGGAAGAACACGATTCATCGAAGGGGGGTAATTAATAGTCATAAAAAGTCCAAAAAGGGATAATTTATGGGCACATGCAATTTTCCAGACTTATTAGCGTGCAGAAGGGTCCGCCGTGAAAGAAGACATTTTATGCTTTCTTACATTCAGGGGAGACACGTTAAGCTTGGGGAAACAGCTCAGGTGGGGACACGCACACACACACACAGTTGGATGGGCTGCACAGCAATTGTTGACCGAAGTGACTGATCTCAAGGTCATAGGGAGATGAAGCCACAAGCCTTTGTTTAAAAGATAAATCATTTATTTATTTACATTGTGTAGTTTGTAAGAGTGGGTGTGTGAACAAATATAAACAACTCAGTTTAGCTCAGAGATATAGGAAAGCATATACACTGTACCATCGTACCCAGTACTTCATACCTTAATTTACATTACGTCACCATTAAACGTATACTAATCGCCATGACTATATCTAATCCCCCCCCCCCAAGTCATGATTTGTACCACAAATTGTTCTCTAGAGTCATAATTTGTACCAAATTCTTTAGCTATAACCATAATTTGTACGTAATTCTTTGCCTACAACCATAATTTGTCCCAAATATACGTCCCCATTAAACGTATACTAATCGCCATGACTATATCTAATCCCCCCCCCCCCAAGTCATGATTTGTACCACAAATTGTTCTCTAGAGTCATAATTTGTACCAAATTCTTTAGCTATAACCATAATTTGTACGTAATTCTTTGCCTACAACCATAATTTGTCCCAAATCCTTTGCCTATAACCATGATTTGTCCCAAATCCTTTGCCTATAACCATGATTTGTACGTAATCCTTTGCCTATAACCATGATTTCTACCATATTCTTCACGCATCGTATAATAATTTGCATGACATTTTGTACCAATGAATCAAAGAAAGTATACAAACAACTCTCACATGGCACGATCAAATGTTATAAATACAAGAAAGTTAAAATAAGGTGGCCCCTGGACCTATGTCGGCCCGCTGGATCTACGTCAGTCCGCTGGACCTATGTCGGACCGCTGGACTTACGTCGGATTGCTGGACTTATGTCGGCCTGCTAGACCTATGTCGGCCCAGAGCATTGATGAAACATTGTATATATGCACACAATATAGTGGTTACAGTACGATATGTCAAAATAATCTATAAAAACGATACTTGTATGTCATCGGTACCAGTGATGTATTCGATCTCAGAGGTTTTGTAAACACTGGTTACATAGACTCTCACCACCTAACGATACCTTCAAGGCCGGATTACGCCTTTGGGGGTCAGAAGATGTTAAGAAAGAGCCTTAAGCCTGCGATCAAGCCCCTGCAAACCAAGGCATATTGCCTGCCGGACGATATGAAAAATTGGGTCGTATGAAAAATTCGGTCATAGAATATTGGGTACAACGAAGTAATCGGTGACACCGGTGAGGTCGAAAACACCGGCTGCTTCAAAAACTGCTGAGCCTGTTCTTCAGTACAGAACAGAAACACTAGAAGTCATGACCATGATATTTATGTTAAGTCGAAATAGACATTCATGAGCAATTCATTTGAACAAACAAATTTAATAAGCCCCCCCCCCTATTGTCGAGCAAGGTTCATGCAGATTTTACCACCACTTGGACAATACTAAAACTATATTTTGTGCTTGGGACTACAGAGGGTGGGGGACTGTGGGGGAGGCGGGGTGTTTAAGAAGGAGTTGGGATGGAGGAGGTGAGACAAACGTTGTGGGTGGGTGGGTTAGCAGGGTAAGGGAAGCGGTGCTAGGGTGGCGGGGAGTGGTACTAGGGTGGAGGGAAGCGGTGCTAGGGTGGAGGGGAACGATGCTAGGGTGGAGGGGAGCGGTGATAGGGTGGAGGGGAGCGGTGATAGGGTGGAGGGGAGTGGTGCTAGGGTGGAGGGGAGCGGTGATAATGTGGAGGGGGGCGGTGACAGGGTGGAGGGGAGCGGTGACAGGGTGGAGTGGAGCGGTGATAGGGTGGAGGGGAAGGGTGGAGGGGAGTGGTGCTAGGGTGGAGGGGAGCGGTGACAAGGTGGAGGGGAGCGGTGACAGGGTGGAGGGGAACGATGCTAGGGTGGAGAGGAGTGGAGCTAGGGTGGAGGGGAGCGGTGATAATGTGGAGGGGGCGGTGACAGGGTGGAGGGGAGCGGTGACAGGGTGGAGGCGAGCGGTGCTAGGGTGGAGGGGATCGGTTATAGGGTGGAGGGTAGCTGTGACAGGGTGGAGCGGAGCGGTGATAGGGTGGAGGAGAGCGGTGACAGGGTGGAGGGGATCGGTGATAGGGTGGAGGGGAGCGGTGACAGGGTGGAGGGGAGCGGTGACAGGGTGGAGGGGAGCGGTGCTAGGGTGGCGGGGAGCTGTGCTGGATGTCTCGAAAGTGAATCTATGATGACGTCCAAACTAAAAAATTCAATTTCGTTGACATCGTATCGGGAACACAGGACTCAAGAGGTCGCGCATCTGAACATTGGGCCGGACGACCGTAAACGTGGCGGCCTCTCTGAAGCCCTGTGCCTGAGGCCACCTCTCTTAAGCCGCGTATCTAAGACCTTGCGTCTGAAGCCCTGTGCCTGAGGACACCTTTTTTAGGCTGCGTATCTAAGACCTTGCGTCTGAAGCCCTGTGCCTGAGGTTGCCTCTCTTAGGCCGCGTATCTAAGACCTTATGTCCGAAGCCCTGTGCCTGAGGCCACCTCTCTTAGGCCGCGTATCTAAGACCTTGCGTCTGAAGCCCTGTGCCTGAGGCCACCTCTCTTAGGCCGCGTATCTAAGACCTTGCGTCTGAAGCCCTGTGCCTGAGGCCACCTCTCTTAGGCCGCGTAATCTAAGACCTTGTGTCCGAAGCCCTGTGCCTGAGGCCACCTCTCTTACGCCGCGTATCTAAGACCTTGTGTCCAAAGCCCTGTGCCTGAGGCCACCTCTCTTAGGCCGCGTATCTAAGACCTTGAGTCTGAAGCCCTGTGCCTGAGGCCACCTCTCTTTGGAGGCGTATCTTAGACCTCGGGTCTGAAGCCCTGTGCCTGATTCCACCTCTATTTAGAGGCGTATCTTAGACCTCGGGTCTGAAAAACACATGTTGAGGTTGGGGGGGGGGAGAAGGATGCATGCGATTTTGAAAAAGTCAACCATATCTTACTTTATAACCGTCTTATAAATAGTATGAAAAAGGTATTTAAATACAATGAATAAAGCATATATAAATATTTAAAAAATCAATATAGAAATAAATTAAACTTTCGAAATGCAAAACAAATGTGATTAGATTACAACTATTGATGATTAATTTTCATTATAACTAAGGAAAGTTGAGTTTTAACACACAACTATTCCTGTAGATATTCGTTCTATCATCCTGGAAAAAAAAAGTGTGGGGGGGGGGGAGGACTAAGATACAACAATTGGGAGATTTACAGTATAAAAATCATTCCTTTTTATATATCATATCACAACTGATGCTCCATTCCTGAAGAAGGACACGAATTACTGTAAATATATCTATACACAATCCACCGAATTTATACAGTTTATTTCTGAAATCGTTTATTCCGCCTGTTCCTCCAAGCATGGCTGTACCGTCTGCTGTCGGACTGACTGCGTCTCTGGTCTCTGACGTAGCACTGGTCATCACAGCGACATTTTTTGACCCATAAAAATTTCATCATTTCTCGTTTTCCAGAACACTGAAAATGATAAGAAAAACAAAGACACGGATTTAATGTAAACAAAGATGTCCATCTTACAGAATGGTTTTGAACGAAAAAAAGTCTATATTTAGAACAAAATAGTCAATATTTAGAAAAATTGTAAATATTTGGACAAAACTGTCTATTTTTAGAAAAGCAGAGTCTATCTTTAGAAAAGCAGATTCTATATTTAGAAAAGCAGAGTATATTTTTAGAAAAAGTCTATATTTAGATAGTTAACACCTAGAATTAGAAAAAAAGCTTCCATACCGTATACAAACGTTTCTTTAATTCTTTGTGAGGAATAATAGAGAGAGTGGTGGGGAGGGGGAGGCAGAAACAGAGAGATACAGACCAAGAGAGAGAGAGAGAGAGAGAGAGATCGATAGAAAGAAACATTGAAAATCCCCTCTACATGCATAGGAGCCAAAATGATAAATAAATTGATCGTGGGCCCTTAATATATAGAATAATAAGAAGAGAGCGAGACCGAGAGGATGAGAAAGAGACCGAGAGGGTGAGAGAGAGACCGAGAGGGTGAGAGAGAGACAAAGAGGGTGAGAGAGAGACAAAGAGGGTGAGAGAGAGACAGAGATGGTGAGAGAGAGACCGAGAGGGTGAGAGAGAGACCGAGAGGGTAAGAGAGAGACAGAGGGTGAGAGAGAGACAGAGAGGGTGAGAGAGAGACCGAGAGGGTGAGAGAGAGACCGAGAGGGTGAGAGAGAGACCGAGAGGGTGAGAGAGAGACCGAGAGGGTGAGAGAGAGATCGAGAGGGTGAGAGAGGGTGAGAGAAAGAGAGAGAGACCGAGAGGGTGAGAGAGAGAGACCGAGAGGGTGAGTGAGAGACAGAGAGGGTGAGTAAAGAGAGAGAGACCGAGAGGGTGAGAGAGATCGAGAGGGTGAGAGAGATCGAGAGGGTGAGAGAAAGAGAGAGAGACCGAGAGGGTGAGAGAAAGAGAGAGAGACCGAGAGGGTGAGAGAAAGAGAGAGAGACCGAGAGGGTGAGAGAAAGAGAGAGAGACCGAGAGGGTGAGAGAGATCGAGAGGATGAGTGAGAGACAGAGAGCGTGAGAGAGAGAGACAGAGAGGGATCAAGATGTGGTCGTTGTAAGTAACCCATAGTGAACAAAATCTCACTATGCAACAAAACCATTCAACCAAAAAATTGTTCAGAGAATAACAAATAATGTCAGTACAAGTCAAAATGACATAAATTTAGCTCATAAAAAGAGGGTGGTTTTTATAAATGACCAGTGGTTCTAAAATTATTGAACCGGTCAGCCACTTAAACTATGTGCTAAAATTTAATGTACCACCAATTCAATATATATATATATATACATTGGATCCGTTTTAATTGGCCCATATCAGCGTATTTAAATTGAGTTTAGAAACAGCAATATTTGTTTTTGGTGGAGGTGGGGGGGGGAGGGGTGAGAACATAACAGAGAAAGGTGAGCTAACCTCGAACTCCATGTCCTTGCTCTTGGTCCTCATCGGGTAGCAGCATTTCTTCTTCTTACAGTTGGTGCAGAACTTGAGCTTGTAATCTCGCACGGACGTGCAGCCCTGGAAGTGGATGTGTTGTCTGCCCGTGCTCCTTGTCGTTGGGGTGCACTTGGCCGGGCCCTGATGGGGTGTGGGGGGGGGAGGAGGGGAGTTTGAGAGAAATTAATGTTACACGTGAGGCTTCTTTTTTTTAATTTTTTAATCTGGGGCGTTTGGCACTTGTCTATTGTATCGGTGGTCAGCAGCATGGGCGCCTTGAGACATCGCGCGGGAAAAAAGGAAAAGGTGGGTGTCATTGGGACCAGAAAGCCGGCTTCAAATGTTAATGAAATATAAGAACAAGGTATGCAAAACTTTAGAGATTTCCGTTTTGTTGCCGGATGTAGTCCTACTTCCGATAACAAAAAAGGAAATCTCTTAAGTTTTTTTTTACTGTGATCTAACACTTGTTATACTTCTTTTTGTCTTGTTTTCTGGCGAAGGCTCTAAGCCGAAACGTCAAAATCTTTTGTCCTGTTGATGAATTCAAGTTTAACATACACTGTTCTTATATTTCATTTACACAACATGAATGCAGTCCATCAATTATTATCTTTCCAATGTTTTTTCATGGATTCACCCATTTCCGATCCAAAATCAGCTCTCGGGTTCTGCGGCAACAGGATTGCCCACCGTCGGTCAATTGACAGGTTAACCCGCACAAATCGTTGACAACGAAACAACCGGAGTCTAAGTGCTTTAATTTTGATCAAAATGAGGGGAAATTCAACACTGATGAGAATGCTCTATAATAAGCTGATGGAAAAAAGGCCTCAAGTCTTTCGGATATTTGACATAGTACAGTCTTAGAGTCATAAAAACATAGACATACAGATATTTGACATAGTACAGTCTTAGAGTCTTAGAAACATAGACATTCGGATATTTGACATAGTACAGTCTTAGAGTCATAGAAACATAGACATTCGGATATTTGACATAGTACAGTCTTAGAGTCATAAAAACATAGACATTCGGATATTTGACATAGTACAGTCTTAGAGTCATAGAAACATAGACATTCGGATATTTGACATAATACAGTATAAGAGTCATAAAAACATAGACATTCGGATATTTGACATAGTACAGTATAAGAGTCATAGAAACATAGACATTCGGATATTTGACATAGTACAGTCTTAGAGTCATAAAAACATAGACATTCGGATATTTGACATAGTACAGTCTTAGAGTCATAAAAACATAGACATTCGGATATTTGACATAGTACAGTCTTAGAGTCATAGAAACATAGACATTCGGATATTTGACATAGTACAGTCTTAGAGTCATAAAAACATAGACATTCGGATATTTGACATAGTACAGTCTTAGAGTCATAGAAACATAGACATTCGGATATTTGACATAGTACAGTCTTAGAGTCATAGAAACATAGACATACAGATATTTGACATGGTACATTGTTAGAGTGATAAAACATAGAAATATGGATATTTGACATAGTAAAGTATTATAATCATAGAAATATGGATATTTGACATAGTAAAGTCAAATGGTCAAAGAAATATGGATATTTGACATAATAAAGTCATATGGTCATAGAAATATAGATATTTGACATAGTAAAGTCATATGGTCATAGAAATATGGATATTTGACATAATAAAGTCATATGGTCATAGAAATATGGATATTTGACATAGTAAAATCTTATGGTCATAGAAATATGGATATTAGCATTTTATTTAGCTTCCTAGTTTCAGCAAGTTTATATTTTAACAATTCCCGAGATTTTAGTCGGTGCCGTTTAAGAAAAGAGGATATTTTATACTATCAAGTTGTCCGTAAAATGTGATTGAGTTGGCAACCACATGTGGCACAGTACTTACAAGCCTCACTGCCGTGGAGAGGTTCACGTTGCAAGGCCGAAAGTAGCAGAGTTGCGTCTCTGGGAAGCGCTGGCACGTGTACTTGTCGACGACGATTCTCATGGACACGCCCACACCGCACGTGACCGAGCACTGGGACCAATCAGTCTCCTCGCCCTGGCACGGGCGGCTGTAGGTGGCCGCCGGGAGGGGCGTGGTCGAGGACGGGCTGTCGGTGGAATGGCGCACTGGTCAGGGAAGGGGAATGAAGAATGGAACAACTGTTACATTGAGAACATGATTTTTATGTCAGCACCAACACCCAACAGCCCCACACAAACTCATCCCCACCCACACAAACTCATCCCCACCCACACAGCCCCACAGAAACTCATCCCCACCCACACAAACCCACACAAACTCATCCCCACCCACGCAACCCTACTCACACTCCTCCCCACCCACACAGCCCCACACACACTCATCCCCACCCACACAAAATCACCCCCACCCACGCAACCCCACTCACACTCCTCCCCACCCACACAGCCCCACACATCCCCACACAAACTCATCCCAAAGAGTCATAAAAACATAGACATTCGGATATTTGACATAGTACAGTATAAGAGTCATAGAAACATAGACATTCGGATATTTGACATAGTACAGTCTTAGAGTCATAAAAACATAGACATTCGGATATTTGACATAATACAGTCTTAGAGTCATAAAAACATAGACATTCGGATATTTGACATAGTACAGTATAAGAGTCATAGAAACATAGACATTCGGATATTTGACATAGTACAGTCTTAGAGTCATAAAAACATAGACATTCGGATATTTGACATAGTACAGTCTTAGAGTCATAAAAACATAGACATTCGGATATTTGACATAGTACAGTCTTAGAGTCATAGAAACAGACATTCGGGTATTTGACATAGTACAGTCTTAGAGTCATAAAAACATAGACATTCGGATATTTGACATAGTACAGTCTTAGAGTCATAAAAACATAGACATTCGGATATTTGACATGGTACAGTCTTAGAGTCATAAAAACATAGACATTCGGATATTTGACATAGTACAGTCTTAGAGTCATAAAAACATAGACATTCGGATATTTGACATAGTACAGTCTTAGAGTCATAGAAACATAGACATTCGGATATTTGACATAGTACAGTCTTAGAGTCATAGAAACATAGACATTCGGATATTTGACATAGTACAGTCTTAGAGTCATAGAAACATAGACATTCGGATATTTGACATGGTACAGTCTTAGAGTCATAGAAACATAGACATTCGGATATTTGACATAGTGCAGTCTTAGAGTCATAGAAACATAGTCATTCGGATATTTGACATGGTACAGTCTTAGAGTCATAAAAACATAGACATTCGGATATTTGACATGGTACAGACTTAGAGTCATAATAACATAGACATTCGGGTATTTGACATAGTACAGTCTTAGAGTCATAAAAACATAGACATTCGGGTATTTGACATAATACAGTCTTAGAGTCATAAAAACATAGACATTCGGATATTTGACATAGTACAGTCTTAGAGTCATAGAAACATAGACATACAGATATTTGACATAGTACAGTCTTAGAGTCATAGAAACATAGACATTCGGATATTTGACATAGTACAGTCTTAGAGTCATAGAAACATAGGCATTCGGATATTTGACATAGTACAGTCTTAGAGTCATAGAAACATAGACATTCATATATTTGACATGGTACAGTCTTAGAGTCATAAAAACATAGACATTCGGATATTTGACATAGTACAGTCTTAGAGTCATAAAAACATAGACATTCGGATATTTGACATAGTACAGTCTTAGAGTCATAGAAACATAGACATTCGGATATTTGACATAGTACAGT